>RJWJ010016679.1:0-34122 GCA_004363605.1 Indri indri | reverse complement strand
AATGAGTGAAATGGGAAAGACACATTTTTGCATGATAAACTCATAGACATACTTGTCATTGCCACCAAGATATGTTGCTTTGCCCATTTTTCTTACAATGCATGGCTTTTCCAATCTAGACTTTGTTATTCTACCTTTAATAGAGACGTTGGTCTCCAATTACTTCACTTTGTGCTCACTGTACTGTTAGAAAAATAACACAAGTGTGACGATACATAGCGACGGATACTTGCCCTGGTGTCAGAAGTAGCATAGGGAGTGGTGAGGAGTTTGGCAAGCTGGAAAGCCCAAAGCCCCTAAGGGGACACCTTGCTGTTCCACTTGGGCTTCCGGTCGGCACTCAGGAATGCAAGGCCAGCGTGCGAGACTTCCCTTTCTTCTTTTCAAGAGAAGCTAGAAATGTGGACTATTCTTATTTTTCAACATTGGCAGCTCATTGAAATTATTTATAAACCACTGTGTGTGTCCAAAAAGTCACATCTGTCGGCAGGATTCACCGCGAGAGCTTTGTGAACTTTGCAGTAGATTATCTCCTCGGACGTTCCCGGTTCTGAAAGGAGGGTCTGGTGAAGGCTGGGAGTCTAAATATTTGCACTCGGATTTGGCTCCTGGGAAGGAGTGCAGCACAGCCCTGGGGGCCAAACCATTTCAGTCCAAGCTCCGCTACTTATGGGTCTGGGGACTCTAGCCAGGTGCTCCACTCTCTGAGCCTCAGTGTTTTCATCTGTAAAATGGGAATGACCCCATTCCCCTTAGTGTTTCAAGGAATGAACAAGATGATGGCTTCAAAATAGTGACACAGGGCCTGGCGTGTGGAGAGTGCTCGGTGAGTGGTGGCTGTTATTTCGACATTAGCTCAGACATGGACTTCCTTTACCCTCCACAAAGCACTCAGACCTACAAAGCCAGGGTTCACCTCTAGGTCCTCTGAATTTAAGCCACCCCACACCGCAGGGGAGCACAAGCCCTGCCTAAACATATATCCTGGCTCCGTCACCTCCAATCCACCCTTGGGTAGGTTCTGAAACTCCTCTGAGCCTCAGTTTCCTCATCTGTAAAATGTTGCTAATAGTACCCCTTGGGGTGTGGGGGGGGATCAGATGGGATCATACTTGCTCAGCTTGTGGCACAGTGTCTGGCCCATGGGAGCATCCCAAAGATGTTAGCTGTTGCTGTTGTCGTCATGGTCACCATCACCCCACTCTGGTTCTACCTCTAGGTGGTGTATCTGTATGCGAAACTGATGCACGTATTTTCTAATGAATGCAATCGGCATCTACTCTACTGGGGAGTGTCTGGTAGACAGATGCCTGATGTGTCACTTGGGATACTGGAGCGAGTTCCTCCGACTCTGAGTGCCTTCCTGTGCAGAGCTGCCCGCTCTGGTTCCCCAGCCTTACAGATTTTTGTGACTCTCCCCTTCTTAACACACAGGCTGGGTGTCAGGAAGAGCAGAGCAGAAAGGAAGAATCAAGAAGCTCTCTGAGGGCAGGTGCCTGGCTCATGGCAGGTCCTCTGCAGAGTGGGAGGGAGGATGGTAAGAAGGAACTGTGACGACCGCACGCCTGGCGTGGGCCAGGCATGTTACCTGAGTGAACTCTAAGCCTCGTGACAGTCCCATTTTACATAAAGAGGATGCAAGGTTTCAGTAGTTTTCTTCTGGTCATAGCCAGTAAGGGTTACATCATGATTCTAACCCAGGCTGGCCAGCTCCAACACACACGCTGCAAATCTCTACAGTGCCCTATTAACACAGCTGTTGTCAGCCGCCCACCCTGCGAGAGCCGGGCAATTGCAGCCTTTCCCAGTAAACAGACACACAGAGCCTCTGGGAGTTCCAGGATGACGGGCATTATTCTAACTTCAGAAGACTTTGTCTCACTTTAATTTCTTTCTAGGCATTTCAGTGCTTGCTTCAATGACACATTAAGTACTGAGCCCTTGAGATTTAATGCTTGTTAAGCTGGTCATGCTAAAAAGGAAAGTTGCTTAGAAATTTTAAACTCTCCATTACCTAGAGCCAAATCCCATAGCTATGCCCTTCAGGAAAGGTGCGGGCCAAGCCCTCCAACAACGCTGGCAGAATGAGTGAGTGCCCAAGTGTTTCCCTGGGGTTGGAATTGTGTTGTTGCCATAAGAGAGAGCCAGGGAATCCTTTTGCCCAACACAGCGTCTCATTGAATGTCATTTGCATTTCGGAGGGGTCAGTTGGCTATAGGTAAATGAGATCTTACCAGCCCAGCTTGAGCAGTAAAGGGAGTGTTATTTGGAGAAAGCTCAAAGAGCTCCTCAACCCCAAAGGCAGGAAGTATAGCCACTCATCACAGAACCAGAACGCGGAGCCAGGAAGCCAGGGAAGGAAGGAAGCTTCCCCCTGTCTTTCCAGGGCTGCTAGGCCCTACCTCTGCTTCTCTGTGGGTCTGCTTTTCCTCACTTTCCTCATGTGCACGTGGCAGGAAATGGCCTCACAGCCCTAGAGTGACTATGTCCCAGCTCTTCTTCCAGCAACCAATTCCACAGTCTCAGGGGAGATGCTGACTGGTCTACTTGGGTCAAGTGTCCAGTCCTTGTCCAATCAGCAATGGTTGGAGGACAGTTCATTAGAATAAACATGGCTCTGTTATATCTCTCTATGTACTTTTTCATTTCCTGTTGTAGTAGCAATTACTGCATATCTCATGGTGGTGTAGTCGATTTTGATAAACTAAAATTCAGAGCTCCATGGTTCCCTTTAGTCTCAACCCAGGAGTATTTTGGAATCTTTGATCCCATCATCTCATAATTGGTGGTCCCTCCCAGACTGTGTTGACTGGAGATTGAAGCAGCAGCTTTCTGCTGTCTGTTCAGATTGTAGATAGAAATGTTGGCAATGACAGGGCAAAGCACTGATCCCAGCAGCTCCCCAACACCCAAGGAGTGGTGAGTAGTGTGTTCTGCAGACAGAGAGACACATGGGCCCCCAGCCAACTATCGCATCTAACAGGTCCAGGAGGAAGGCTATACTTCTCTGCTTTTAAACCCAGAGTACGCAACTCAGGGAGAATAGGTTAGAAAACAGACACAGAATGACAGCAAAGTCCCGCCTGTCTCGCACACCCATGCCGAGGAAGCACAGGCTTGAGTCCCTGACACACGGTGTTTGCTGCCGTCTCCTTGACGCACTTACAGACTGATCCAGGCCATTCGTTGTAGTCAGTGGAAATCAAATCACATAAACTGAAGTCATGGTGACCCATATGGGTAGTGCTTTCTGCCAGATGTTAAGCATCGTGCCTGGGAGGAGAGGATGGAAGAAACTTCTGGTATCTTTTTAAATGGCAGATGAGAAGGAGGGGAAGGGAGAGGACAGGTGCAGGAGAACTGACAGGTGAGGGGGGAGTCCCTCGGCCTCCAGGCCTGATCCCAGGGGGTGCAGAAGGGATGGTGCCAACAGTCCATCCCTTCACTGGCATTCCAGGTACCAGGTGCCAGGTGCTATGCTAGGCTTTAGGACACACCAGGGAGCAAGGATGAGGTGGCAATGAAGGCCTCCCCCAGGAGGCAGATGACAAGAAAAGCCAGCTAAGTGGGCATCTGGAGCCAGAGCATTTCTGGCAGGGGCACAAAGGGACCAGGTGTGTCCATGATCGGGGGCCAGAGTGGCTGGAGCAGATGGTCGTTGGGGGAGGGGGAGGGGAGGCTGCAGAAGTCAGCAGGGCCACACTCGGCCCTGTGGGCATGGTGACTTGGGTTGTCTTGATTCTCAGTGCAAGAGAGGCAATGCCAGCTAGAGGGGTGATGCCAAACTCAGTTTCAGGCACGTGGAGACTGAAGCGACAGAGTGGACATGTGTGGGCTCCCCAAGGATGGTTGGACTTGGAAGATGGTGTCTGGGGTAGAGAAGGCAGAGCTTGACATGTGAAGTTGAGCAGCACCTCTCTGGGAGCCAGGAGTCAGAGGAAGGTGACAAGGAATGGCCATGTCGGGAGAGGACTGGCCTGGGCCTTGAGACACCCCCAGACTGAGGGTGTGGAAGGGTGGCACTGTGATGACGGAGAGAGAGAAGCTGTCAGCGGGGGAGGCAGAGAACCGGGGAGATATAGCGCCTCCTAAGCCAGTGGAGGGGCACATGAAATGGAAGAGGTTTGCCTGGGATGCCAAGCACAGAGTGAGGACTGACAAGGACTGGGGAGTCCTCGTCCACTTGGAGAAAGCCTTTTCAGTGGAGGGCTAAAGGAACTGTGGGATTCTTATAAATGCAAAGGACAGAAAGCCATGAGGAGGTTGACTTCAGGCATGGCTGGATCCAGGAGCTCAAATGATGTCATCAGGACTATGTCTCCATCTCTGGGCTCATCTTCCCCATGTTGGCTTCATTCTCTGATTGGCTGGTTCTCCCCGCAGTGTAGCCACATGGCCCTGGCAATGCCGTACCTCCGTCCTGCCAGCTTAGCACCACCAGTTGGAAGATAGCCCCTCCAAGCCTAGCTTGGAAAGATGCTGTCAGCACCGACCTAGATAGCCCGAAAGTGGGGAGACCCAGCGTGTTGTTCCCAGGAGAGGGGGCAGTGGAGTTTGGGTGGCTAAAACAATCACACAGGAAAGAGGCGCCGGGTGGCAGGGGGTTGAGAGCAGCTGAGCCCCTGAGCGACAGAGAGAAAATAGGACAGTGGTCGGAGGGAGCCACAGGAGCAGGGCAGCTTCCTTTTCCTTTCTTCTCTTTTAGGTAGGAGAGAGGCACGCGTGTCTGCAGGCAGAGAGAGGGGGAGGCGCCGGTGGGGAAGGAGTGATTGAAGATTCCGGAGAGAGGAGATAATTGATGGCGCCAGACCCCTTAGGAGACAGGCAGAAAATGGAGTGCACAGTACGATATGAAAGCAGAAAAAACGGAATGTCAGTGTCATCAGCTGCTGTTTTTCCAGAATGACACCCTCAGATGGCGTTAGCCATCGCATGGCTGTGAGGACAGGCCCCTACTTGATGCGCACACCGTGGCTTTTCGATTTTCCAAGGAGGAGAGAGGCCTGCAGAGCTGTCCCTCGGAGGGCTGGGCCCGCATCCTCCACGTGCTTGGGACACGGGGCTCAGCCACGTGGAGAAGGAAATCCCCTACCTTGTCATATACTTGGCGCGTCGGCTTTTTTAATAGCATCCTTTCTTGATTATAAAAGCAATACACGTTCTACCTCACATGGCCAGAAAAAGTGAAAAGAAAGAAAAACATAATAAAATAAAATAAAAAAGTCCGGGCGCAGTGGCTCACACCGGTGATCCTAACACTCTGGGAGGCCGAGGTGGGAGGATCGCTTGAGGTCAGCAGTTCGAGACCAGCCTGAGCAAGAGCGAGATCCCCGTCTCTCTTTTTTAAAAAAAAAAAAAAAAAAAAAACAACACACACAGGGAACTTAGAAGATAAACTTGCAAGGAGGAAAATAAAAGTCTTTCTAACTCACCACCTAGAAACTATGAACGTCACTGTTAGCACCCTGGTGCATGTCACCCGTACTGGGATGTGCTGCATCTGAAATTGCGTATCTGGCTTTCTTCCATTTAACATTCTTTTATGAGCCTTCCACCTGCCATTAAATCATCTTTGAAAGCGCTGTTACAGCCACATGACTGTGTTCGCCTCGAGCGTGAACCCTCATGTCGCTGACTCAGGAGCCCCAGGCAGCTGCGTTGGCCCCGGTCATGATAGCTGCATTCTTAGAAAATCCAAAGTCTATCAAAAATACTTTCTTTTTTGTAGAAACAACCAGGCTCTAGACTTGAGCGATCATAAAGAATTTTTTTTTTGCCAAACTTAGTGTCCAACAGGACAGTCAAAAGTTGCGTGGGACAGGAGGCCTCACTCTGTGCCAGGACCGTCCCAAGCAGTGCAGGATGTAGTAGCATTCCCAGCCCCATGTGTCAAGTGCCAGGAGGGCCTCTCTGGCAACGAGACGGCCAAGAGCAGCCCCACTAGTTTCTAGAATGTACCGCCCCCCCCCCCCACCCAGGTGGCCCTGTTGGCTGAGAGTTGCTGTATGAGACAGTCCTAAGGGTCCCCACCTCCGCGTGTGCTGCTAACAGGGCTTCACCCCTCCTGTCCTTTCTTCCAGAAGACGCCTGGTCCACCAGGAAGCCGCTGCGGTCAAAGTGGCACAGTGAACAGGAACACATGCTGCATGAGTCGTGGAACTCGCTCAGTGCCTTTGACCGCTCCCACCGGGGACGCATCTCCAACATGGAGTTCCAGGGGGACATCCTGGACGAGTTCCTGCAGCAGCAGAAGAGCAGCCGGCACAGCGACCAGCTGCCGCCCTGGAAAGACGAGAAGCCAGGGCCACCGAGAGGGCAGGATGGCTGCTCTGGAGAGATAGATGACGGGCGTGACTTCAAAATCCCCGTCTTGCCTTATGGACAGCACTTGGTCATCCACATCCAGTCTACGTGGGGGGACAGACACTATGTTGGCCTCAACGGAATAGAAATATTCAGTTCCAAGGGGGAGCCGGTGCCAATTTCAAACATTAAAGCCGAACCCCCCGACATCAATATTTTACCAGCCTATGGGAAGGACCCCCGTGTGGTCACCAACCTCATTGACGGGGTGAACAGGACCCAGGATGACATGCACGTCTGGCTGGCCCCTTTCACGCCGGGCAAGTCCCACTCCATCTCCATCGACTTCGTGCACCCTTGCCATGTCGCCATGATCAGGATTTGGAATTACAATAAATCTCGGATCCATTCGTTCCGCGGCGTGAAGGACATCACGATGCTATTAGATGCCCAGTGCATCTTTGAAGGAGAAATCGCCAAGGCCTCGGGAACCCTGACAGGAGGTACAGTATGTCTGTAAGAATGTTCTCCAAGTCCCTGTCTGCTACTCACAGAGGGTCTGAGGATAAAAATAAACCCAGTGGCTAGCAATGAGAGACCGGTCCCTCTTTCACAGACCTGGTCCACTCCTCACCTCTTGCAGCATGGATGTGCTAGAGCAGACCTCATTTAAACTCCTCCATTAAAGGCAGGGCGCGGTGGCTCACGCCTGTAATCCCAGCACTCTGGGAGGCCGAGGTGGGAGGATCACTTGAGGGCAGGAGTTTGAGACCAGCCTGAGCAAGAACGATACACAGTCTCTATTAAAAAATAGGGAAAAAAAACCAAAATTAGCCAGGCAACTAAAAATAGAAAAAATTAGCCAGGCATGCTGGCACATGCTGTAGTCCCAGCTACTTGGGAGGCTGAGGCAGGAGGATCACTTGAGCCCAGGAGTTTGAGGTTGCTGTGAGCTATGACGACCCCACTGCACTGTAGCTGGGGCGACACAGCAAGACTCTGTCACAAAACAAAACAAAGCAAACAGACAAAAAAAAACCCCAAAACTCCCCCATTAGGTACCTGGCTTAGGTTCCCAGAAGCTCTGTCTGATAAGGGATTCTTCGGTGAGTGACTCATTGGGGGAGTCTTTAGGAGAAACGTGGGGTAGTGAGGCAAGGATAGTTCAGGGGAAGCCCAGCCTCAGCCCGATCCCAGGGGAGCGCTGGAGCATAAATTGCAGGGTCTTTCCTGCCTTGAGGCAAAGGAACAGGGCGCTGGAGCCCACAGGCCAGTCGGTCATGGGAGCCAGGCTGCCCAGGTTGGAGGCGTAACTCCCACGCCCTCCTAGGTAAGGCAGTCTGCAAAAAGGATAAGCAGGGACTGGGTAGGGCACCCACAGCTGCTACACTGCCTCGCCCACACCAACGAAATGTCACTCGCTTGATGACAGATCACAGTGATTCTCATTAGATTAGGTCCCTTCCTTGGATCTATGTGGTTCTTACCGTACATGAATTCCATTTGCAACTACGTGAAGAATAATAAGGTTCACTTACACAAATCAATAACAGTTAGTGGTTTGGGATTCTGTAGCACAAAGGTTAATGAGTTTAGGTTATTGACCCACAAATCATTGGGATTTGGGGTGTGTTGACCCTTCCGTCTTCTTGGTAACCCACCAGCCCCAGAGCACTTTGGAGACACGATCTTATTCACGACCGACGACGACATTCTCGAGGCCATATTCTCTTCTGATGAGATGTTTGACATCGACGTGGAGGGCCCGGGCAGGCTGCAGTACGAGGAGGCGCTGAGGAGGCCCAGCACGGCCGACGGTGACAGGGACGAGCGGCCCTTCACCCAGGCCGACCTGTGGGCTGGTGACCCGGTAGGACCCGGGGCCCGGGGGACCCCTGGGCAGGTTTCTTCTCCTGAGTCAGAGTAGTGGCAGGAGAATGAAGATGGATGTCCTTTAAGCTGCTGGTGCCACTGTTTTGACATTTCCCATTTTTCTACTTTGTTGTTTTGTCCTGGATGTCATATTTCATTCTCTAATTATTTCTTATTTTTTTATTTTTATTTTTTTAGCCGAAGTAAAGAAAGTATTCAAATTTTAATCAAAGCCAGGAGAAATCAGCTCTATGTCAACTCTGTAATTTAAAGGTTGGCAGTCTCAGGGGAATCTATGCTTTGGGTTGCGTTTTGATCACTCACTGTTGTTTTCGATGGAAGGCCCAGAAATGCCTTTGACAGGCGGAGTTACAATTAAAATAGTGATCATCATAGCCATAGTTTGTTGAGCGCATATCGTGATGCAAGCAGGGTGCACAGCATTATTGTGTTTCACCCTCATGGCAGCCCTTTGAGCAGAAACTATTTTCCAAATGACAAAGGCCCTTGTAAGCCACTCACTCCTGAGAGCACAGGGAGGGAGCCCTCTCTCCATGTCATGGAAGATCAGCAACTTCCCATCTTTTCACTTCTCAGCTTTCCTGTCTGTAAAGTAGTAGAGGCACTTTTGCCCTAATTTATGGTGCAGACAGATAATGAGCAAATAGTTTATACATGAGACACAGGAAGTGGCGTGTGGCAGCAGCCTCCCCTTTGACCGTCTATATATAGACCAGGATTCTTCATCCTGGCTACCCAAGGGAGCTTTAAAAATGCAGATGCCTGGGCCTCACCCATAGAAATTCTGATTCAGTGAACAGCCAGGGCTGAGAACCACTCTCTGTGGGTTGAATTCTTCCTCCTTCCCTCCCTACCTCCTCCTTCCTTCCTTCTTTCCTTCCTTCCTCCAGATCACTAGATAAACATTTATTGAATCCTTCCCTGTTCAAGAAAATCTCAGCATCTTAGCTGTTAGCATCAAGGCCCCTCCCCTACCAACAGGAGCTGCTGGCAGGGATTCAGACACCCGGGGCTCTCTGGGCCTGCCCATCTCACTAGTCACAGAGCTTCCACAAAGGCAGGAAATCCAAGAAAAAACACAGGACTTACGTGGGTATGGGATGGGCAAGAGTATCTGGAAAAACAGCCATCCAGCTGTGTGGGTGTCACTAAAACAACCACCTTTTTCCTCTGCTTCTCCCCCAACCCATGTGCAGGTCCTGGAGCTAGAGCTGCCACCCAGTCCCCCTGTCCCTGAAGTCACCACGCCAGAGCCAGGCATCTACCATGGGATCTGTGAGTACCGGCTCCTGGGACAGTGTCAGGTGGAAGGAGGACTTTTATGGGTAGGGGGGAGTTGTGGTCACTTGGGGTAGGGTCTCCTTGGACAGTTGGGCCGGTTGTACACTGTTCAGAGACGCCAGGCCATGGGGCAAGTAGGGGCTGAAACCAGCCGGCACTTGGCTCACTGGCCTAGCAGGGCTGCGCCACTCCAGATGAGGGGCAACTCTTTGCAATTTGCCCTCCCAGAGGGGCATTTTTGCATTTTGCATGCAGGCGCCCTACACGTTAGCTGTGACCCTGACCCAGGAGGCTGTAATTGGCACCCAGAAAGTATAGAACAAGAGGACGTAAGAGCCAGAAGAGACGCAAAGCATCTGTCAGTGGGGTGGTTCAGGCTGTCTCTTCAAAGTCCACCGCAAAGCAGCTGCAGTGAGCAAAGAAAACCTGCATTCCTCCTGCTCCACGGGCGGGCCCAGGGTACCAGGTCTTCTGACATCTCAGAAGTGGAGATCCAGATTTTTATGTGCAATCTCTTGATCCTTAAATGTTGGTGACTAATTTTTTAATGTTTTAAAATACCACATGAGACCGGGCACGGTGGCTCATGCCTGTAATCCTAGCACTGTGGGAGGCCGAGGCGGGCAGATTGTTTGAGCTCAGGAGTTCGAGACCAGCCTGAGCAAGAGCGAGACCCCGTCTCTACCAAAAATAGAAAGAAATTAATCGGACAACTAAAAATATATAGAAAAAATTAGCCGGGCATGGTGGCGCATGCCTGTAGACCCAGCTACTCGGGAGGCTGAGGTAGGAGGATCACTTGAGCCCAGGAGTTAGAGGTTGCTGTGAGCTAAGCTGATGCCACGGCACTCTAGCCCGGGCAACACAGTGAGACTCTGTCTCAAAAAAAATAAAAATAAAATAAACTATCACATGAGCCAAATAAAACACATACTGTGTATCTGGCCAGCCAGCCGCCAGTTTGTGACGTCTGAGTAGATCCCATCTGGGTCTTCCCTGTCTCCTCATCTGTCTTCTTTTTCCATTTACCCTTCCAGACAGTTCCATCTTAATCCACACCATCCACGTCAGTGTCCGTCCTGGGCAGGCCTCAGGCCTGAGGTCACGGCTGACTGTGATCTCCTCCCCGCCATACCCTGTTAACAAGGCTCCTGCAGCCTCACCTCCTGCTCTTTCCTGCCCCCTGCACCTGTCACCTGCTTCCAGTTAATCTTTGAAAACAAAAGCTGTGACACTGTCATGCTCCCTCTGCCCGCCTCCCCAGCCTCCTTTTCAGAATGAAGCTGGAACATTCCCGTGAGTTCTGGTGTTAGCCCCTGTCACACTCCTCCCCACGCCACCCGCCGGCTTCTGTGCAAGCCACATCCTTAGCTTGGGATGCCTGCCCTGTCAAATGACCATCCCCGCTTGGTGCTCGATGGGTGCCCTAGAGGCAGACTCAGGTGGAGTCTCCTGGGGAGCGCTTTTATGGGGAAGGGCAGGAGGCGGGACTGGGCAGAGGGAGAAGCTGGTCTGCGGCGCAGCCGCATTGAGGCCTCGGCCAGCTCCATGGGGAGCTGGGGAGCTTGGGAGCTGGGAAGGCGCTCTGGGGTTGTCTGAGTTGGCTGAGGAGGCCGGTCTTTACACGTCTGCATCAACGCGGCACTGGATGTGGGCTGTCCCTGAGGAGGAGCACGGCCTTCCTCAAGGTGACTGTCTGCAGCCAAGGGCAGTCATGGCGGGGCCCAGTGGTGAGCTGTTGGCCGTCAGCACTTCCAGCCACTGGAGGACTAAGTCCTTTGGTCCTGGGGGTGGGACGGGGGTCTGGGCAGTGCCTGGGTGTGCTGCACATCCCCTTCCTTTTTTTGTTAGAGACAGAGTCTCCCTCTGTCACCCAGGCTGGAGTGCAGTGGTACCGTCATAGCTCACTGTAGCCTCGAGTTCCTGGGCTCAAGCCATCCTCCTGCCTCAGCCTCCTGAGTAGTTGGGACTACAGGCTCATGCCACCATGCCTGGCTAATTTCATTATTTTTTGTAGAGACAGGGTCTTACTATGTTGCCCAGGCTGGTCTCAAACTCCTGGCCTCAAGCCATATTCCTGCCTCAGCCTCCCAAAGTGCTGGGATTACAGGCCCCCTTCAAGGCTACCTCTGTATGTAAGAGTCAGCATCCCCCATGAAACTGTGAGGTTCCAAAAGACAGCAATCATTTTTTATTCGGTTTGGTCCTCCCTAAGTTTGTCAGGATTCTTTTTTTTTTGGTGAACAATGAATGGAAATTGAATTCAAACTGAGTTAAGCAAAAAAAGGAAATTTATTGGCTTGCGCTACTAAAAGTTAGGGGTCGCTAGTTTCCCACAAAGCTGGATCCAGATACAAAAGTGATGCCATGGAGACTTGGTGTCTCTCTCCTTTCTGTCTGGTTTTCCTCCCTTGCCCTTCTCTAACTCAGGCCTGGAAGCTCTGGTTTATCTACCTTCTACCCAGAAGCCCCAGATAAAAGAGAACTTCTGTTTTCCAATAGGTCTAATAAGTGTCCCAGAATGAAGTCTCTGGGCCTGGCTTGGGTCAGGTGCCCCTCCTGAAACCCATCGCTGTGACTCACCATGGTGGGTGACCGTGGGAGATGGAAAACATGGGTCATAGGCCCCCCTCTGGAGCCCAGGGCAGGGGGTCAGCCACCCAGCAGTGTGGCCTGAGCACTGGGCGGTTCTCGGAGGAGATCCGAGTGCCACGTAACCAGGAGAAGAAGGAAGGCAGGCGGGAGTGCTGGCCGGGCCGAGGCAGCCGCTGTCTCCTTCCTCTGATGACGCTGTCTGTACATGTGCTTCCTGCCGAGCCAGCTCTGACCTTTCCCAGAGATGCTGTTTCAGTGCCTCTGGGAATTTCACTCTGGAATAGAGCTCAGAGACCTTTTTACTACAAGGAAAAGTGCAATTTCCCTTCTCTTCTCCTCTCAGTAGGAAGGCAGGAGAGCCTCTCAACCGAGCACGTTCTGCGTGTGTTTTGAGGCCTGTGATTTCTGCGTCTCTCCTCTCTGAACCTTTGCCTTTTCCTCACTGTATCCAAAATCCTCAGTCCGCTTTCCCCGCCTGTGCAGATGCGGAGCTTTATTAAAGTGACCCCAGGGAGTGCGTCGAGGTTGGTAAATACGGCCAATCCTATTAATGTTTTGAAAGGGGAGATGTGACTTGCTAATTTGCAGATGACACTAATTTTGGAAGTTTTGCAAATATCAGCAGTGATGAATAAGAAAGGAGCTGAGAGGGCTGAAACATGGGAGAGAAATAACAAAATTAATTTCCATTTGTATAAATACTAATTGATACAGCAGAGGAAAATGAATATGGAACGCTGAGTATTAGCTCAAAAAGGAGAGTAATCACTTTTCGGATCTGCCCCAAATTCGATGGAATCGTAGCGCAGCTTGCCAGGCAAACAAAGACATGGCAGGCTTGGGAGAGCCGGGGCCACCATCTCTTTTGCTTTCACAAGGGGAGGTGGCGTTTCTCCCTCACTCTTGGAAGTGGATTTCCAAATCCACTTCCTCCTCCACCTCCAGGCCTTCCCCATCTCAGGAATGGTACCCACAGCCACTCTGTCACCTGGGTCAAAAACTTCTCTTTCCCTCCGTTCCGTATCCGGGTCATTGAGCATCCTGGCAATGCTGTCTCCAAAACAGATCCTGAACCTGCCCACTTCTCCCGTTTCCACCACTAGCACACTCGCCCAGGCCATCGTACTGTGACAGCTTCCTCCCTGGTCTCCCTACTGAGTCCAGCTGAAGTGAGCTTTCGAGCATGCAAATCAGCCAGGCACGGGGGCTCGCACCTGTAATCCTAGCACTTTGGGAGGCTGAGGCAGGAGGATCACTTGAGCCCAGAAGTTTGAGACCAGTCTGAGCAACATAGCAAGATCCCATCTCTTTTAAAAATAAAAAAATTAGCCAGGCGTGAATGGCTTGTGCCTGTAGTCCCTGCTACTCAGGAAGCTGAGGCAGGAGGATTTCTGGAGCCCAGGAGTTCCAGGTTGCGATGAGCTATGATTGTGCCATTGTACTCTAGCCTGGGCAGCAGAGCGAGGCCCTGTCTCAGGAAAAAAAAAAATTAAAAAATAAGACACAAAGCAGATCATGTCACTCCCTGCTTAAAAATGTAACCTTCCAGTAGCTTCCCATTGCAGAGAGGAAAATTCAAACCTCTCATTGTGATCTAACCCCTGCCTAATTTTCTGATCTCATTTTCCTCTACTCTCTCCCTTGGCCACTTGTTTCTAGCTATAGGTCAAATTTGTCCTCCTCTCAGCCTAGAATGTTCTTCTTCCGGAAATGAACAAGCATGGCCGGCTCCTTCTCAACACCCAGGCCTTAGCTCAAACGTCGCCTCCTCAGGACAGCCCTCGTTCTATCCCGTTGCTGTTTTATTTTCTTCCTGGTATTCATCGTTCTGTGGAACTATAGTATTTATTTATCATTAGGTGTTTATTGATGGTCTTTGCTGGAATGAAAGCTCCTTTAGTCCAGAGACTTTGCTGTGTCATTTATCCCTGCTTCCCCATTGCCAAAAACAGGGTCTGGTACATAGTAGATGATCAATAAATGTTTGTTTACCATCGACTATGAATGTGGTGAAACTTAATAGTTTTATTTTGCCTGATCTACCTACAGATATCTACTGAACTTTTCAATCAATCATGTGCTTAAAATTTTTACAAAAACCTTCATTAAGCTTCTTTCAATCACAGTTTTAGGCTCTGAGGATACAGCAATAAACAAAACCAATAGAGTCCTGGCCTCAGGCAGCTTCCATCTTAGTGGGGGAAACTGATGAAAACGACGAAATGAACGTAGAATATATTGTCAGGCTGCATCACGTGCTGTAAATGAAAAACCAGGCAGGGTGAAGCGTCGAGAGTGGGGCTGTTTGAGCTGAGGTTATTAGCGGAGGCCTCTCCGGAGATGACATTTGAACATAGACCCGTGATGAGAAGGAGTATGTCACTTAGCTTTTACTGAACAGACCAACCCAAAGTTTAGTGCAAGCACTGTTTGTTCGTGATGGGTTCATAATTCAGCAGTGTGGCTGGGCAGCTCCTCTCTTCTGAGCCGCTCACGTGTCCAGTCCTCTGGCAGGTGGACTGGGCTGAGTGGCTGAGGACGACCCACCGGCCTGGCAGCTGGGAGGCTGTTGGCCCAGGGGACAGGTGACTGGCTTAGCTCGGCTGCTTCACACAGCAGTCTCAGCTTCCAGCGTGGAGGGACGACCAACCTCAGGGCACACGTGCTTGGCAGCCTCTGCTTCCGTCAGGTTTGCTTCTGTTCCATCGTCCAAAGCAAGTCACATGGCCCAGAGTCAGGGCCGGGGAGGTAGACCCCACCTCTGGATGGCAGAAGTGGCAAAATCGCATTGCAGAAGGGCCCCTAGAGACACGGGTGGGAGGAATTTGTAGCCATTTTGCACGGGACCGACACTGCGAGATGCTGATGCGCGTGGTACCACACTTGCCTCACATCTTTCTCCTCTGCCCCCAAGATGCTCAGAGCTACCGGGGCACCGTGAGGAGCAGAAGGATCTGAGGGCTGAGTTACAAAAAGTATGTCGGGAAATGACAGGGACGTAAGAGAGGACACTGAGCTCCGGGGAGGTTAGGTGATCCAGCCCCACTTGCTAGCCACAAAGAAACCCTTTCACCTCTCTGGCCTTCCAGATCCCCGTCTGAGTTACAGCGGCTGGGACCAGGTGGCATCCTTCCTCTGCCAGAGCTACAAAGCTGGCAGTCTGCAAACACTGCAAAGAGTGTGAGTCTTTTCAACTCAGCCGCCCAAACAGGTGCTGAGATGAGCGACGAATTCTCCAAGGGTAGAAGTGTTCATTGGGCTTGGTCCTGCTCCAGTGGGAGACCATTAAGGAGAGAGAAATTCCACCAATTATCTGACAGGGCTTGACCAAGAGATTCATTTGATGTAAACTTCCTGGGCAAATGAATGACTCACCTGGGCCATTTTGCCCCAGGGCCACAGAAGGTCACTTCTAAATGGTCTGTGATAGAGCAGGGGCAAAAGGATGGAGGTGTCGCCGTGGGTCACTTCTTTCACCCAGAGTCCACATGAATCCTTATGACGGTAGCCAATCTGCACAAGGCGTCAGTTCCCGACGTCGCGGCTCACTGGTGTAACCGCCTCCACTTAGCGACTTGCTTAATCATTCGGGCAGTTCTTTTCTCCGTCAGCCAGGAAGGACGTCTTGAGGTTGACAAACCTATCAAGGACAATAACTACCACTGCTTCCGGTGCTTTAGCGGAGCCTTGAATGTGCGTCTGCAATTTCCTAGTGCTGGAACATTCACTGTATCCCTGGGGGTTGCAGCTCTCTCTGAGTTTGCTGTGGCTGAACCGAGAAAGAAGGAGGCATATGCATATTTCTACAGAAATTATGATTCCATGAAAGATTTTGAGGAGATGAGGAAGGCTGGTATCTTTCGGAGTGGAGAGTGATTTTCGAATGTAAAGAATTTTCTTTGGGTTGAGTTGCACAGGAGTTTGTCACTGACCTGTGTTCCGGAGCTATGAGACATGAATACGTGGGCTAAGGAGTAGTTTCTCTTGATAAATAAACAATTAACAAATAAAAAAAACAATCATTCCATCTGTACCGAGCTCCAACTATGTGCTAGGCACTGTGCCAGGCTCTGAGGACACAGGGTCTAGAAAAACAGACAGGGTTTCTCCCTCCGGGAGTTAACCAGCTAGCAGGGAAGATGCCAGATCACAAGATTACAGTGGTGACCAGGGCTTGGAAGAGGAAGTGTCCAGTGGCTCAGCAGGCTGCAAAGGGAGCTTTGACCTGGGGAAAGAATTCAGGAGGGCTTCCCCAAGGAAGGAAGCTGGGAGCTGAAGGGTGAATTCCAGAGGGAGGGACCAGCATGTGCAAAGGCCCTGTGGTGGGAGAGAGGACCATGAATATGAGCAACTGGAAGACCATCTGGGTGTGCCCAGGGTCCCTGGTGCATGATGAGACAGGAGAAGCAGTAGAAGCCAGATGGGGAATGCCCTGTTGGCCAAACAGCGTGGGAAGTAGCTCAAGGGTGTTCAGTGTGGGGCAGGGTGGCACGATCTGATAGGTGAAGAGAAGGCCATGCGTGGGTTTAAAAAACACTAGTCCCTTCAGCCTGCAGACATTTCCTGAGCATCAGCAGTGGCCTGGGCCTGAGGCCACTGAGAGGAAAGGTGCAGAGCCCACCCTCGAGGCACTTTCAGTCTGGGTTCAAGTTGATAGGAGGAGGCTGAAGGTCCCTCCTCTTCCTGTCCCCGTCTGAGATGCCCTGTGGAGTGTCTGGAACTGACAGGCCACTCTTCTTCCTTTGCAGGCCTTCAGCTGAATTTCTCTGCGTCCTGGGGGGACCCCCACTACCTGGGGCTCACTGGCCTGGAAGTGGTGGGCAAGGAAGGCCAGGCCCTGCCCATCCACCTGCACCAGATCTCCGCCTCTCCCCGAGACCTGAATGACCTCCCCGAGTACACCGACGACTCCCGGACCCTGGACAAGTAAGTGGCTGTACGAAGTTTAACTTTCTTGGCCGCAGGGTTTCAGGGACCCTTTTCAGCACCTTAGACCTCAGACACAAACATCAAATAGCATCCCCCATGTCACCTCCCCGGCCACCCTGTGGAAAGGGGGGTTAGTGTCCCAGGGCCGCACAGCCAGCAGTGGTAGGCAGGATTCAGAGGCAGGTCTTCATGCTTCCAGACACCTCTGTGGTTTGTTTTCCCCACTGTGCTTAGCGTAGTGCCTCACACACAGTGGCTGCCTGTAAGCCTGTGCAGGGGGTGGCTCCACATCTATGCGTGAGTGACCCAGGCCTCTTGGGGGCTGAGGTCGGAGGTGATTGCTGAGCAAATCTCCGCAGGCAGCTGCAGCTACACTTTCCCCTGCACTTGTCAGATTTCGTAAGCCAAGGTTGGATCAAGTCGATACAGGAACAAGCCTCAGCTGTAGCACTGATCCACGGAGACCCTGTAACCCACAGGCCGGTGCTCAGGCCCCCTGCTCTGGACAGCCGCAGGGCCTGGACACTGCCCGGAGGTGTGAACGAGAGTCTTGGGGAGGCAGAGTGATGGGAGTTCAAATCCCTCTCTGCCCCATGCCAACCATTAAGTTTCTTAACCTCTCCAACCATAACAGTAATGGTAATAGTAACTGCTTCTATAGCTGCCATTTATTGAGCACTTATTAAATGCCAGGCACTGGACTTTGCTAAGCAGGTTACAGATGTTCATTCGTTTAAGCCTCGACTAGTCCTATGAGGAAAGTGGTATTAGCACCCCTACTTTACTGATGAGGAAACTGAGATACAGGGAGGCTAAAACCGGCCAGAGGCCACCCTGACCAGTTAAGTGGCAGAGTCATGATCTGAATGCAGGCCTGTGGGACACCAACACCCATGCACCTAACCACTGAGTTATACTGTCCCCCCGTCTTGGTTTCCTTCTCAGTGGAATGAGGGCGATAATCCCCATGGCTGGGGGTTGGGAAGGGGATTGCCACATTGCAGCCCGCCCCTTGGCCTGTGTGCTTGGGGCCACGCACGCGCGGGGTCAGTAGAGGGCTCCTCCCTGCTCTCATTCAAGGTGGCCCTGAACCGTAGCCCTCACCCCTGCTGTCATTGACTGCTCATGGGCCACTCTGAACCCCTGGGTCCTGGCCCACCACCTTCCTGATGGCTTGGACTTGGAGCCCACATACCCAGCTGCCGCCCAGCTGCAGAAGTGATCCACACATGGCCCAGCGTGTTCACCCACCCACCCCCTTACCTCCCCTTTGTCCTGATCATCGGGCAGCAAATCCCAGGCCTGATAGCATTTCATCTCTACATATTACAGGATGTATCTCTAAGCAGTAAGGACTTTAAAAAGAAAACATAATCTCAGTACCATTGTTGTACTTTAAAAAGTTAGCAAGGATTCCTGAGATGGCCAGACACCCAGCAGGTCCGTGACCCCCGGACAGTCTCCCTCCCACTTTGTTAACGGTGTGCTCACTTCAATTGAGATCGCACAAGCCCCGTGCGTTGGGATTGGTTGTTATGTCTCTGAATATTCTTGTAATCTCTAGTTGCCTTCCATCTTTTTCTCTTTTTTTCTTATAAATTTATATCTGTTGAAGAAACCAAGTGGATTTTGCTGGTTGCATCTAAACTGGTTCCTCAGTACCCTGTATTTCCGGTAAATTGTTAATTAGATCTAGAGGCCTGATCAGATTGAGGTTTGAGCATCGGGGCAAGATGACCATGTGGATGCCCTGTGTGTGCATCAGGACATGTGTAATGTCTGGTTTTCAAGCCCTTTGTGATGATGGCGACCAGTTCTCCTCCATGCCTAAGTCCATTAATTCATTAGAGATTGCAAAATGGTAACACTCTAGTCGTATCGTTCCTGTTTTCGTTTATTTGCTGAAATTACTGCAGTAAAGAGAAAATTTTCCTCAATTATTTGGTTACTCTGTGGTACAATTCAAACAGGAAAGGCAGCCTTTGTCCCTTCAATTTTCAAAATAACAAGCTGTTTCTCTAGCATCTTCTAAAACATTTGTCTGTTTGTTTTTGAGTATTATTATAAATGCATGGGTTTAAACTTACAGTACTGTGTTTGAAGGGTTTTAATCCTTACTGATGCTCAAATGGTCCCCTCTGGGACACTGGGAGCTCCTGAGTCCTTTTAACATAGTCATCTCTAACAACTTTCTTGCCTTTTGATGTGACAGGATGTTCCAGGCTCATCTTGTATATTTCTTGTCCCAGACCTGGAATCAGCCATTTCTCCAAGAAGCCCTGATTCCTTTTAGTGGGAAATGGTATTTAGAGACCATAATCTAGCCACTAGGGATGCACATTGCTTCTGGGTTGGTCACTGTTTCCAGGGTTTTTTATGGACAGGGCTAGCAATTCACGTAGATATTCCTGAGGGTGTCTGCAGGGCCTTCCTCTCACTGTCAGCTATAAATTCTTCTCTGCTCACGGGGTTGGGCAGCAGTTTTGCTATGGAGGCAGCTCCATTTCTAGGACAGAAAGGTAATTGCTTTTGGAAAGAAATAAAAGGTTCTCTCGTGGTAGTCCTCAGTCGGCTTAGTTCCATAAACATCCCAGTGTTGAATTGCTGAATTTCTTCAGTTTTAAGATGCCAGCAATTGTAAGACACATCATCCATCAATTTAATAACAGCCTTTTAGAGAAGAAAGAAACATTACCTCCTTGGATGAACACTTAGATTTATTCTAAATCCAAAACTTTAAAATGTAAAAGGGAAAAAGTTTATTTGAAAATCTAGGCGGTATGGCAGCAGACTGAGTTTCTCCCAGTGCAGCAGCCTCGAGGTACCGGGAATCCAGGGGTGGGGAGGAGAAGAAGCTCAGGAAAGTGAGGGGGAGAGGGCAGGGGTTGCTCAAGAGGCTGACAGCTGGGCCCCTTTCTCCGGGGCCAGGCCTCTGAATGGCAATGCCGGACACGTGGCCAGAGCCATGAGGACAAGGTCTGGGGTCTGGGCTAAGGCGTGCTGGGCAGTCCTGGACAGCCGGAAGTGGTGCGGTCCTTGGGACAAACACAGGCAGACTTGAGGCAGAGACAGGATATCCCAACCAGAGGACCCAGAAATTGGCAAGGATGGGAGTGCAGTGGGGCTGAGGTGACAGGCTCGGGACAATAGCTGGGAAGAGCACGAGGGTGCCGGGGGTGCCCTCCCAGTGGTTAGAGGCCTCCCTGGGATCCCCAGGCTGCGTGGTTACACAGAGTCACCTGCTCTGCTTGTACTTGTCCCAAGCTAAGAGCTGCCAAGTTCTCCCTGGAGCTTTAGTGTCTCCCCTCACGCAGCACAAGGAGGAAGGGCCACGCTTCCTTCCAAATACGCCATAAAGTCAACACAGCAACTGCACAGGAAGTTCGGAAAATTGAGAAAAATATTCGCCTCCATACCCTCTGGCCCAAATATGTTTTTCACTCCCTTACAATCCCCCCTGGTCCTTGTCCTCGTTTGATAGCATTATAGTTAGTGTCCCTGCCAGCCCGTGGCCAGGCTCGTCCATGTCCCTAGCGTCCTCTCGAGTGTCGTGTTAACCACTAGACAACTTACTTCATCCTAGGTCAGGTTGGTTTTAAAAAAGAAAAGAAAAAAACTGCTTAGCAATTTCCCTATTTTGAGATCTTTTAGGTTATCTTTATTTTTGCCAGCATAATTAACACTGTAATGAATATCTTTGTGCAGATAGCCTTTCCAACACATTGAATACATTTTCATTAGGGGAAAGAAAATCCTAGAAATAGGATCACTGAGTTAAAGAATTCTGAAAAGTGACACATTTTCCCTTTTTTAAAAAACCCTGGGGATTGTCTTCACCACTCCTTTTATAGCATAGGCTGGTTTGGTTTTTTTCCTTTTTTAAAAATTTTTTCAAATTTCGTAGATGAGAGATGACTCCTCACTGTGGCTCTAATTAGTCACACCTCCCCTCAAAGGGCCTGATCCCCGTAGGCCCGTGCCAGGCATGGGGGTGCACTGGGGAGACGGGGGGTGGGGGACGCCCCACTCCGCCCGGCCCCAGCCTGCCGCTCCGCCCCCACTGCGTGCAGGTTAATCGATGGCACCAACATCACCACGGAGGACGAGCACATGTGGCTGATCCCCTTCTCGCCGGGGCTGGACCACGTGGTCACCGTCCGCTTCGACAGAGCCGAGAGCATCGCGGGCCTGCGTTTCTGGAACTACAATAAATCTCCCGAGGACACCTATCGAGGGGTAAGCCGGGGGACAGCAGCCGCGCTCAATCCGCTGTCAGGGAAACGGCATCTTGATGAATGGCTGGCATGGCTGCCGGAGAGGAACATAAATCCTCTAGAACTTTCCAAAGGGAGCTGGGGGTGTAACATCTAGGGAGGGCGCAAGCTGCTATTTCCTTCTGCAAACAGCAAACGCAGACTGGAGAGCCCAGGGCAGCCTCAGGAGACCGCAGAGCCTTGTTTCTTCTGGTGCTGGGGGGCCTTCAGCAGGCCCGGCCCCACGTTGTCTCAGTCAGGTACGGCTCTGATATCCACCGAGCACCTCGGTGGCCAGGCCTGTGCTGGGCTCTCATGTGCCTTTGTCATTGCACGGATGCTCGTCCCGCCTCTGGAGCCAGGTGTTATTGCCTTGCTCTCGCAGGGTAGTGAACTGACACTCAGGAAGTTTCAGTCACTCGCGCAAGGTCACACAGCTAGAGTGTCCGTGCAGGTCCACCAGGCCCGGAGCCCACACTCTGCGATTTCCATGTGTTGGTCTTCTCTTGCTGGGCGTGAAGAAGCGGGGGGCTTCTAAGACACAGCTGGGTGGGAAAGAGGAAGAGAGCGCTGGAACCGCCCCTTTGCACGGGCCTTTCTGACCTCGAGTGACTACAGATGATACACGTTTGGTCCCTCCCATCATGTAAGGCCACCTAAAAGGCCCCAATGCAGTTGGGGCCCTGATGTCAGGAGGATCGGAGTCTGATCTCAGCTCTGACCCTTACCAGCTGTGTGACGTTTGGCAAAGGGCCGGCTTTCCCTGGGCTGTGTCCTCGTCTGTAAAATGAGGAGGGGGCGACACCTGCCTCAGGAGGGTTGGCATCACCTTTGCCACATAAAAGTCGACAAGGCCAGGACTCGGTCTTGGGGGAGCCCCATGCCGGGGAATCTCTTCTGTGAGAGCTGCAGGGCCTCGAGGACTCTGCCACGGTTACCACGATGGGGTCAGCAGCCCCGCAGCCCTCGCGGCATGGCAGGAGCCGAGCCAGCGTGTGTCTGCGGCTCCTCTGAGCGGGCAGTTCCTGTGCCCTCCCACGGCTGCCGTGTCTCTGTAAGTGCTCTCTCAGGCTCAGCATGTCGAAAAAGTCAGCTACATTGGCACTAAAAAACCATCTTCTGCCTCAAGTTGTGCCTTGGGGCCTTTACAGTCCCTTGAGCAAATCGTGGTCTGACAGCTGAGCTTCTGTGCCTGAGTTCCTGCTTCACAGGCCTGGGCCCCAGCAGCCTCAGGGCCGATGGTGAGGGAGATGGGCCAGCACACGGCCTGAGGGGCAGATCCCCAGTGCAGGGTATAGACACTGTGACAGAGATGCCCACCCCCAGAGGCCCTCCCGAGCACCCTGGTCCTGGCCCTGGGGCACATTGCTCAGCCTCTCTGAACTCTGGTTTCCGTAGATGAGCCGATAATAGAAGCCACCTCTCTGGGAATGAACAGAGGACAGGCGTCCAGCTCTGCCTGGGGAAGTCACAGCTACTTCCCGGAGGAGGTGTTGGCCCTGTGGGGTGGATAGGGGCTTCCTGGGCCTCTGCTTTGCTCCGTGACCCCGGCAGCTCCAGGCTACGTCCTGCTGGCTCCAAGCTCAGCAGGCGCCCCTTTGAGGCAAGTAGCAAAAGTCTGGGGCGCGAGGAGTCAGCCTCGAGGGAGGAGGGTGAGACAGGTGCGGAGACACGGAGACCAGGTCCACAGGGCGGCTGCACTTGCAGCCAGCGAGCCCACACTTCTCAGGTTTACGTGTCCCGTGAGGGGCTGACATAGAGGGGTCCCTCCATGCTGAGGGAACGAAGGGCTCCAGGGGCACACGAGACCCAGGGCAGGCCCCCCCACCCCCAGCACTGTTCTCAGCATCTCCTGAAGGGGAAGCTCCACCAGTTTCATCGGCAGCTGCGCCCACGCCGCTGGCCATGCAGGTGGAGTACGGTGTGGAGAAGCTGGCTCTGCAATCTGCAGTGAGAAGAAGGGTGCCGGCTACCAGCCCTCTGCCCACCTGCCCTCTCCTGCCCGGAGACTCCGAGACTTATTGGTACATCTGGCCATCTGGCCGGAGAGCTCTGGCTAGAATGTGGGGGCAGGTTGGCCCAAATCATCATGAATTCACTGAGCTCTTAGTAAGCACCTACTGTGTTCCGGGCCCTGAGACAGATACAGAGATGGTCCGGCTGGGGTCTCTGCTGTGAGAGAGACCCAGAAACCACTGAAGACACTGCGAGGTAGCACATGCCGCGCCTCCCCCCACCAAAAAACACTGAGCTCAGTGCTGTGAGCAGACAGATCAGGAAGTAGCTGATTGTGCCCTAAGGGAAAGTTGCGGGAGAGGTGTTGATGTGCGAGCTGGGATTTGAAAAAGGAATGAATGACAACACGCGTGGAGTGCACATTTTGTGCCAGGCACTGTTTTGGGCACTTTACTAAATTAACTCATTATCGTGCCCATTTAACAGATGAGGAAATCAAGGCATAGGGAAGTTAAATAACATCCATAGCTACTGGTCTTAGATGTTGGAGCACCTGAGTCCATGCCCTTGGTCACCATGTCATACCGCCCCAGGCTGCTGCAGGTGGGTGGGGCCTTGGCCAAGTCAAGTGCCACCCCTGGGACTGGTGACCAGAGAATGCATGTACATGTCCACTGCGGCAGGGGCCTTGCCTGTCTTGTCCTCTGCTCTCTGCCCAGCACCTGGCACAGCGCCTGACACTGGGAAGCGGACCCTGGCCAGGTGGCTCTGGCCCAGGAGAAAGGCCAGACCAGGCTGTGTCTCAAGCCTGCAGCTCTCCATGGTGAGAGCCAGCTGCCCCAGCCCCGGCCACATCAGTCTCGCAGCCCACCCTGCACTGGCTTCTTCCCTTCAGGTGTGCCGTTTCTTCTGTTTGCTAGGCCAAAATCGTGCACATCTCCCTGGACGGCTTGTGCATCTCCCCTCCGGAGGGCTTTCTCATCCGGAGGGGGCCAGGCAACTGTCATTTTGATTTTGCTCAAGAAATCCTCTTCGTGGACTACCTGCAGGCTCGACTGCCGCCCCAGCCGGCCAGGAGGTGAGGGGGACTGGGCGCCGGGCACAGGTCCTCCCTGCGCCTGGGCCCGCGTGCTCCGTGACTTTCTCTGAAGTGTGTACTGAAAGGGTTTTGAAACGATGATCAAACGCATTGCTTTTCAACTTGGCCGTTTTCTAAAGCTCAGCCAAGCCTCCCCGGAAGCCTGTGGGATGTACCGGCCTTGTCTGGGGATGTTTGGGTTCTTCACAGTCTGGAGTGCTTAAGATTTTAAATACTTTGTGGCGCATCCCCCTGGGAAAAAGAGGCTACAGCCTGCCTGCGTTCCAGAAATGGCAGCAATGCCCGCTGGCCAGTTCGGGGAAGGGCCTTGCTTCCCTTGTTTCTGTGTTCCTGGTTTAGAAAGATTCAAAGAGAAAAATAGAGCCTCATATCTCATGGATTCGCTGGGATTTCTTGGCCCCAGTCTCAGCTGCATTAAGTTCATAACGATTTGTAAATGTCACGTTAAGTTTGCTCATTTAAACCTCCTGATGTCCAAACACCAGAGGCCAAGCGCTCGAAACGAAATGAGTTTCCCTCTGCCGTAGTGGGACGGTCACCGGGAACGGTCAATTAATTGTAACATTGGCCCCTGAAGTTGAAGAGAACCAGGCTAGGGCTGGAGGGCCTTGAGCATGGACCAGGGAGCGGAGCACGGTGAGGAGGCCGGCGGAGGAGTCGCTCTCTCTGGAGGGCCTGCTGAGCGCCGGGTGCTTTGTATCTGTCCTTTGGAGAATCCCTCCCACCGCCCTTTGAAGTAGGGAGTGTTATGCCCATTTTACAGATGTAGGAACTGAGGCCCTGGCTGGTGGAGACAGGTGCGCGGGATCGTGAAGCCAAAGCCTTCACGAAGGTGAAGGTGGGGCCTCCCCACCTTCCAGCCTCCTCTCGCTCCCCTCTCCCCATCTTGCTCCGACTCCAGCCCTCTGGAGCACTCAGCTCCTTCCCACCCCCAGGCTTTGTTCTGCTGCTTCTCTGCGTGGTGGAAGGCTCAGCTCTGACACTCCCATGGCTGCCCCCTCCAAGAGGCCTTCCCGGGCCACCCCCTGAGGTACCCTGCCCCACCCGGGCCCTCTGCCCCGTCACCCTGGCATGGGTCTCTCGTGGCTCTCAGCGCAGCGTGGACTCTCCCTGTTCGCGGAGGCAGCAGAGTGGGGGTGGATGAGAGAGCGGCCAGTGGTACAGACAATCTCAGGTCACATGCCAGTTCTGCCACCTGCCAGCTCCATGGCCTCGAGCAAGTGACTTCATTCCTCATTGTTCCAATTTCCTCATCCACAACCCAGGGACATCAAAGTGCCCACCCCCTAGGGTGGTGTTGAGGAATAAAAGAGGCCATTTCAGGAAAGCCCGAGTGCCGGGGCTCGTGGCACAGCCACCTGCCGGCGTGGCAATGGCTGTCATCTGGAATGGGAACCCCAGGGAGCAGGGCCCTCGTCTGTCTTTGCACTGCTGCATCCCAGGGAACGCTCAGCTGCCGTGTTGCTTCAGTCTGTTGCCTGGGGAATAACCGAGCAGGGATTCTGGGCCGTCGCGATCTTCTTCGTGTGCTGTTTTGTGTTTTTCAGGCTCGACAGGAAGAGCCTGGAGCGGGCGAGCATGGACTACGAGGTGCCGCTGATGCCATGTGGCTGTATCCTCCTCCTCCTCCCATCCCGCAGCGCAGCCCGGCCCAGGGCAGGCTCTGGGCCTCAGCTGCCTGGCCGGGGCTTCAGGCAGCCACAGCTAAGGCAGCTGAAGTGCCATGCAGGGAAACTGAGGCAGAGGATGGGAGGACTCCTGGGTTCCCCAGCCCACTGGGTGCTGCTGGGACTGGGGCAGCCATGTGACTTCCAGATCCCACCTCCTGGCAGGCAGAGGCTGCAGAAGGCAGCACCCAGGACTCCGGCTGGGGGGCCAGGGGTGGAGAAGCTGAAACTGGGCCCAGGGACTGGACCAGGGCTGTCCTGGAGCCAGGCTGGGACTAGGTGAAGACAGAAGTGGCCTCACACTGTTCTTGGTGCCTCGCCTGTCTTCCTGCAGTCCTCACATCAGCCCTATAGGGTGGTACTGCCAGCAACCCCATTTCACAGCTAGGAAAACTGAGTCAGGAGAGGTTCAGTCACTTGCTCAGGGCTACCCAGCTGGGAAGGTGGAGGACCAGGTTAGCGAGCCCAGGCAGCCTGGCTCTGAGGCCTGCTGCCTAGCTAGCCGGTTCTCCTAGAAGCACTGCTTCTGGCTATGACATTGCCTGGGAGCCGCCTTACCCTTCTAGGGTCTCCTGCCCTGCGGGCTCCTGGGAGCAGGAGACAGGGCCTGGGAAGGGCTTGCGGCCTGGTTGTACACATGGGTCACCCTGCCACGGCCCACACCCCCGACGCTGTAAGGCTCATGTGTCCTCCCTTTTAGCCCCCTGCACACCTGAAAAGGGTGGAGGAGAGAACAGGTACTCTGTTCTTGTCATTCTACAGCCAGGGAAACTGAGGCATGAGACAGGGAAGCAATTCACTCAACACTGTCCAGTGAGTTTGTGACACAAATGCTTCCCCATCCTGCCTGCTCCCTGGAGAGCACCCTCCACTTGTCCTGTCTCCTGAGGCCTGGAAACAGGTTTTGAATTCTTCACCCCCGACACACACACCTACACACACGTACACACACGTATGCAGTTTAGATTAAAGAAACTTTGATGCCACCTATATTTTGATAGGCTTTAGTCTCAGAAAGAGAAAACGTTTTTTCTTTTTCATCAATATAATCCAAAAAACCCTTGTTATCTTTGTCATTGTTTTACTTTGTTCTCCAAAAATTTAAGCCTTATTTCCTTAATAGTGTCCCCAGTCATTTTCCAGTTTCAGCTCCTGACCAGCTGGGGCGACCCCTATTACATCGGTCTCACGGGCTTGGAGCTGTATGACGAGCGGGGGGAGAAAATCCCCTTGTCGGAGAACAGTATCCTTTCCAGGACGGGAGGGGGCTCCGTCCAGACTGGAGGGAGCACGGGAGGGTCCGGGCAGGGGTGGAATCCTCGAATGCAGAGGGAAGGGTCCCTCTGGGGACCAGAGCCCCACTGGCCCTGGGAGGGGGTGGTGGCAAAGCAGAGAGCAGCACCCTGCCAGGCCGTCGAGAGCAGGAATTCTGCAACCCGGAGTCCTACGGTCAAGCACATCGGGAGTGGCTGCCAGCCACAGCCCCCTCGCAGAGAACTGTGGCTATCTTGGCGTTCTAATGGCTTGACCTGTTGCGCTGTGTGCAACTCAGTGTGTCCTGAATTTATTAACCGTGGAGCCCTTTACTTATGGTATACCCACGCCAGAATTTGCAAACTATAAGCCCAGTGCATTTTAAAATATTTTAAATTACTTGCTAGTACTTTTAAAAATCAGGTTTCACATGAAAACCCTGGTGTCCAGCTTCTCTCTGAGAAATTGGCAACACGAGGCCCGTAGTCATGTATAGCGATGACAGCTGCACCCGAGTATCCACAGCCTTTTCTCCCCTCCCACATCCATCCAAGTCCCCACCCCTCCCATTGTTGTCTGCCAGGCCCCCAAGACATATTGTTAATATTTACTAGGGGCTCACTCTGTGCCAGGTACTGTGTCAGGGCTTGTCACTTGGTGCCTCGTTTGCCCTCACAATGATCTTGTAAAGTAAGTGCGGTTGTTATCCCATTTTACAGATGTGGAGCCTGAGACACAGAGAGGTTGAGTAGCTTGCCTAAGGTCACACAGCACCAGTGAGTCTGTCTCCAGATGCCGGCTTTTAACCACCAAGCTATCTTGCCTCTCTCTTATGTAATCTGTCCTCACCCCTCTAGGCTTTTGAGTCAATAATCCCAACCCACCACATTTAGGGAAATGCCAGAGCAGGTTATAAAGACTGCCTTGCATCTGCCTGGGGTCCCTGGGCTCCAGCTGGATCCTTTTCTGCCGTCTCCTACTGCCACCACCCTCCTCAGCTGGGATTAATGATTCTTGATGGTTTTGATCATTATTAGTGATTGCTGGGATGTGTAAGGCTCCACTGGTTTTACTAAGAGGGCTCACATCCAGTGTCCTCTGAGAGCCTCACACCAATTCTGGGACATAGATGTTTTTATACCCATTTTACAGATGAGGAAACAGGCCCAGGGGGTCACGTGACTTGCCCAAGCTCTCACGGTCATAATGGCAGAGCCAGCACTGGAACCTGGGCTTTGCAGATCCACAGTAATGCCCATCGGTTGAGTGGCAATAGCTGGATCAGGCTGCCGCAGTCCTGCCACGTGGCCAGGGAGACAGGCTTGGCATGGTCCTCACATTCAGCCATCACCCGTCCCTGTCCGAAAGAAAACCTCCGCGGAGTTGGCCCTTCGCTCTCCAAAGCAGCAACAGCATTTTTTGTTCCCACCGCTGGCAGTTCCGTGCGAGTCCCTTTTTCAGCCAGCTCTCTGTGTGGTTTCCACCCCTGTGTGCTTGAAACTGGCCAGCCCTCCACACATGCCCGCTCCCCTTGGCCTCCATGTGCCCAGCTTCCCGGGAACGCGTCTAATTTAGCTGTCAGTTCTCCGGCTGCCCAGAGCAGCAGGCCCGCCAGCCCAGCGTCCCCCCGAGCCGCGCCGTCAGCCTGACGGAGGCTGGCAGCCCCACGAGTGGCACGCTGTGCCAAGCACGCAGCCTTTTGGTTATGGCAGCTTAGACACCTCCTCAGATATCGCCGCCTTCCCTGACAGCGTGAACTCCCTGGAGGGCGTGAACGGGGACATCCGCACCCCGGACAAGCTCGTCGACCAAGTGAACGACACCAGCGACGGCAGGCACATGTGGCTAGCCCCCATCCTGCCAGGCCTGGTGGGTTCCCAGCGGCAGCGGCCACGGAAGCTCTTGGCCCTGGGGCGGGCAGGGGACACAGTGGTCTCAGTGACACATCTTTCTTCCAAGGTCAAATCAAGATGCTTGAGAGGGAGCCGTCGGAAAGGCTTAGGTCTTTGCTAATGTGCCCGATGGGCCCAGATCTTCTGGGCCAGCAATTCTTTCTCTTTGCTCTGGGGGAGATTAAT
Organism: Indri indri; assembly: GCA_004363605.1. NCBI lineage: Eukaryota > Metazoa > Chordata > Mammalia > Primates > Indriidae > Indri > Indri indri. Next base: position 4,814 of record RJWJ010016679.1, on the reverse strand, counting down.
CTAAGGGGACCCCAGGAGCTAAAGGGGCCACAGGGGAATCTGAAGCCAGGAACCCCCATGCAGCAGCCTGAGGGCTTGGGGTCCCTGTGGACGCCCCTCCCTTTTCTCTGCGGACAGCTCTGCCCTCTTCCTCCCCACCCGCCTCCCTGCGCTCTCACTGCCTCTGCCCCTTGCTGTGTCACCGCGCACTGGACCCCAGCCTGGCCGCCCTGCCCCCTCTCTGGCCCCAAACCGGCCTGATCAGCTGTTCTGACCAACTGACTCAGTTTCCCGGGTCTCAGGCCTGCCCTTGGCCCTGCTTATCTTTATGTCGCTCTCGAAGCTGGACTCAGCTGGGCAGGCATTGTTGCCTCGGGACAGGGGAGGCGGACCCTCCCCCGAAGCCCCACCCGGCCTCGGGCCAGGGCCTGGGCAAGACTGAGGCTGCAGCTTGTGGCCAACAGGGAATGCTTATTTCTCTATTAGACCTTGCAAGGGGCCCCGAATATTTGAGAGTCTTTGTTGGGGGTGGGGAGAGGGCTGTTGGGTCCGACTTTGCCAGCTGACTCTGCCCCTGAGCTGGACAGGCCCCTCCCTGCACACGCCCCCAGCAGAGGTTCAAGGACACATGCTGGAAACGCCCCAGCGGTGCCTTTGCTCTGCTCCTCGTTTATGACTCAAGGAAAGGACAAGCAGGGGTCGGGCGAGTGGATTGCCTGTGGCTAGTGCTCCACTTGAGTTAGGGACTGTCCCTTTGTCCCGTAGGGCCCCAGATTGTTTCTGGGCCTGAGCCGGGGGAAGGCCGAGGATGTTCCCAGTTCTCTGCTGGCATTTAAATGAGGGCCACACCAGCCCCAAGAACACAGGCCCTCCAAGAGCCAGCTCAGCAGTTTGTTGCAAACGCAGCCACACGTGACCTGACTCAGGATGAAGGGGGCGGAGCTCCTGGCTGGCCAACAGGGGCAGGCGCTGCCTCAGCCCCAGCTCGCCCCCGGCCCAGCCGAGCGCCTCTGTGTCCAAACATGCCTGTTTTAATTAGTTCTGCTCTCTGACAGGTAAACCGGGTTTATGTCATTTTCGATCTGCCTACCACCGTGTCAATGATCAAACTGTGGAATTACGCGAAAACGCCCCATCGAGGGGTGAAGGAGTTTGGCGTACGTACTTATTAGCTGGATTTTTTGAGATAATTATGCTCGCTGGTAATTAGGCCTCCGGCAATTATCATTTGTCGCAGTTTGATTTACTTCTCTGGGTTGCAACCTTAGACACAAATGCCTGGTCCTCAGATGCAGGGAATGTGGCGTCCAACCATGAATTCCAAACCTCCTCGCAGGGAACAGAAAGTGGCTTTTCTTTCATCTTTTCCTCTGGGATCCCGCTGGTTTGGGGAGGCGACTCTGACATGGGAAGAGCGGGGACCCTGGGGGCCAGAGAGCCGAGTCTGCCTCCCAGCTCGGCCTCTTGTGCCCACGGTATTTAAGCCTCCGAGCCTCAGCTTCCTCATCTGCGACACGGGGCTGACAGCATGCACAGATCTGAAATCCGAAGGCAGGCTGGGCACACAGTAGGCGCCGTCGCCAACACCCGTCTTCCAGGGGAGAAAGCCTCGGCTCAGAGCAGTCACCTGCTTTGCCCAAGGTCAATGTGGGAGGGAGGGGGATCCGTCAGCCCCGCCTCTGTCCGTGCAGCTGCTGGTGGACGACCTGCTCGTGTACAACGGGATCCTGGCCATGGTGAGCCACCTGGTAGGGGGCATCCTGCCCACGTGCGAGCCCATGGTGCCCTACCACACCATCCTCTTCACCGAGGACGCGCACATCTGTCACCAGGAGAAACACACCGCCATCAGGTGCGGCCCTGGCCGGACCCACGGCCTCCCCACCAGCCCTAACGAGGACGGCCGGCCGGACACGTGGCCTGGAGCCTGACCGCGTCTCGTGTCTCCTCCCTCCCCACAGCAACCAGGTCGAGGATCAGGACATCCAGATGATGAATGAGAACCAACTCATTACCAACTCGAGAAGGAAGCAGAGTGCCCCCGACCCAGGTCAGTGGCACGTCCTCATCCAGAGCACCCCGCTTCCGCAGCCTGGTCCAACCACAGAAGGAGCTGGGGCCTGGCACCTCTGCCCTCGCCCTGCCTGCCTTCAGACCCCCACCCAGGAGTCTGCCCAGGGGGCTGGGAAGGGGCTGATGGGGACAGAACCTCGGGAGTAACATGTCACCTGCTTCCTGCAGGCACCTGTCACGTGGTGCGGCTCCCCGTAGCCAAGAGCTGCAAGTACAGGAGGGACAGGCGGTCATGGAACGGTGTGGCAGGGGTTTGCCCTGTGCCGTGGGAAACCGGGAGAGGCTGCCCAAGGCTTCCCAGCGGGGGTGACATTTGAGCTGGGTGCTGGAGGATGTGAGGTGTGCCCGGCAGCTGGGCAAAGGCCTGAGGGCTGGCGTGGCGGAGCCCACTCCAGGCAGAGGGAAGGGCCAGCATGCCAGGTGCCCAGCGTGCGGAGCTGTTCTCCAAGGGCCTGGAATGGCAACCCCAGCAGTTCAATTTTACCCTGAGGGCGTGGGGCACCCCCAAAGGATTTGAGGCTCAGTAACTCGGTCCCTGTGTGCTCTGCCTTGGCAGCCTTACGTCCCCAAACCTGCATAAGCGAGAAGGAGACAGCGAGAAGATGGCGGTGCTGACTGGTGGAGCAGGGAGAGCCGGTCCTCCCGGCCAGGCTGGGGCTCCGTCACCGGCCTCGCTCAGCACCCGTGTCCCCACCATCACCCCCAGGGGCTGGGAGAGAACTGCAGCAGCATGGAGGGGAGCCCGCTGGGGAGAGGGGACTCAGGGTGACAGCCCTGGAAACTAGAGGAGCGACCCATGAGTGTGGGGCTGCAGGGTGTGGTGTGGCCGTGGGCCATCCCCTGCAGCTCCGGGCTGGCTGCAGGGAGCCTGGAACACATTTCTCGGTGCCTCTCCAAGACCCAGCAAAGCAGGGCCCGTGACCACTCAGGCCTGGGCTGACGCCGGGACGCCGTGGTGGGCGGGGGGGCCACCTCCAGCCTCCTCGGGGCCCAGAGCACAGCTCAGCAGGGCAGCCGGGAGACCAGGCCCCACACCCCAGCCCCAGCATGCGGGGAAGAGGCCCCCGCGGAGGTGGCCAACACCCTCCTGCCTCATCTAGCTGAGAGGCTGGGGTCGTTTCCTGGCCCCCAGCATGTGTCTGGTCTGGTTGAGAGGGAGGAGCTGGCTCTGCAGGGGCCTCTCTCCTCTTATCAAGGGACTGGTCAAGGGTACGTGTCCTGCCGAGGAAAGGAAGTGAGCTGGGCCCACCCGCTGTGCACTCCAGCCTGAGCTGGGCCACTCTGGCATGCCAGGGCACCTTCTCTGTGCTGCTACCAGGCCCAGAAAGGCTCCAGGCTGGCGACTCCAGACCCAGACGGCCAGAAGAACCCCCCAAATGCCCTCTGGATGCAGGCATTGGGGGGGAGGCTGAGGACACACACCCTACCCCGTTTTACACTTGAACTTAGCGTGGAGGAAGGCTGCCCTCACCGCACACCCTTGCCAAGTCCCGCCTGGTCCGATCGCTGGCCCCCCTTGCCGGCTCCCCTCCCTTCGTCCGTGCCCCGCACCCTCGGAGTCGGGCGGGGGGCTCTCTTGCCTCTTCTTGCCCCGGCCGCCCCTCCCCTCTCCCTTTCCATCCGCTTCCCAGCCAGCTGGAAACGTGCCTTGCACCCCCAGCCGAGTGAGGCCCAGGACGCATCTATTTCCATCGATGTAACAAGCTCAGATCAGGGACCTAATTGGTTTCCCAGTGGTGGGTAATTTCTCGTTCCAAATATTAATCCGTTGTTTTCCTGGCGCCCAGCCCGGCCCCGCCGCAGTACTGTACTCGAAGTACGTTCCTATGCAACCGAGAGCCCCAGCAAATACTTTATGAGCTTTGCAGCCTAGGCTGGAGCAGCTATGCAAATGCGCTTTTCATTTGGAGCACGGGGCTGATGTGCAGATAAGAATTGTTTCTCTCTCCAAGAAGATCCATCATTTCGGTAGCTTCCCAGCCCCCGGCACCTCTGCTCAGCTCCCAGATGTGGTGAGCACCTCCCGCCTGGGGGAGTCAGGGGCTGATCACACCAGCTCTCGTGACCAAAGCCAGTGCCATTGCTTTCAAGGGAGACCCCTCTACCCCTCCCTGCCTGAGGCGTGGGTACAGGTCAGACTCGTCAGGGAGGTGGCACACACACTACACACGCCCGCTCCTAGAATCTCGGTTGATGTTTATAATAATTGCATGTACTGTGCAATCTAGGAGGGGAAAAAGAAGCTGTACAGGCATTAACTCTAAAATAAATTTCTATTTTTTTCTCTTGCAAAACCAATAAAAGGTGTTACTAAGAATATAGTCTGACCCACTGGATTTGGGGGCTGATGGCAGGAGCCCATGCGGCCTCCAAGACCCCAGTCAGAGCCCACTGGAGGCTGGCTGGGCAACACAGACAAGGGAAGTGCCTCTCTGACCGTCCCTTTCCCCACTGCCAAGGGGGTTGTGGTCCTGGTCATGCCTGCTCACTGGGATTGTCATGCCGCATGAACAGATGATAATGGCCCACACACGTATACTGCTTATTACATGCCTGGCACTATCTTGTTCTGTCCACCTAACAACCCTATGGGGCAGGCACTATTATTATTCTCACTTTACAGATAAGCGAGCTGAAGCTCAGAGAGGTTGTGTAACTTTCCAAAGATACACAGCTTTGGAAGCTGTTAGTCAATACAAAATCCCTGCTGAGGAAGGGGATGATAACCTTGTGGGAACACCAGCCCCCAGGCACCTAATTCC
>RJWJ010016678.1:0-33984 GCA_004363605.1 Indri indri | reverse complement strand
GAAAAGCAATGATTCTAACTAAATTTCTATTTATACAGAGTCCTAAACCCAAATTAAAAAAAAATCCAGAATATTTATCATAATACTCAATAATGACAGATGACATTTGTAAAAATGGCTCTGAGGTTATGCAAATTTCCAAAAAGACATTCCCAAAGCAAGATAAATTGTATCTAGGAGAATTCTAGTGACAAGTGCCGTTGGTTGGTATGTTACATATGCTCTGTGTAGTCACTGCTAACAATAATTGATAATGAATCTGAACACCCCATTCCAAAAACAGCCTGGACAAAGGAGTTGACCACATCAAATGTGTTTCCTTCCACACCTCTGCTTATATGTAGTCCCATAGTAATGGCATTTACGCAAATTAGTTCTTAACTAATAAACAAAGTACATGTAAACTTCATTTGAAAAATATTCAGATCACAATATATTTAAAATGCATTTGCCCTTTGGATCATTATGTTTTTGCAGTATCTTCAAATGTGAAGGATGCTAGGTGGTGGTGGTATGTGTATTCCTACTTACACAGCATTACAGTCACATTAATACATTACTCTTGAAATTAACACTCTTTGACTACCATGCTGCTCAACTTCTTTTTCTATCAAAATTAGTGCTCATACACTGCCCCTACCCTCTCCACGAGCTGATCCATTCACTGGCTCATACTCCATGTCCCTGTAGGTGCAGGAACTTGTGGAGAGGAACTGGGAAGCTGTCTGCCCACAGCTACCAGAAACCATCAACACCCAAGTCTCTGATAACAAGCAGGAGAGTATGTGACTTTTAAAAACTTGTTACCCAAGGTGATCTCCAAAGCGCACCTCGGAGCACGTGAAAGAGTCCAAAGCTTAGGTGATGCCAGTGATTCCTTTGAAGCATAACCACAGGCTACAGGTTCCAATTTATCCATCCTGTCACTGTCCAGGAGTATGTGGAACTGGCTTGGGTCTGACCAGACACCATCTATGGTCCCGTGCAGCCCTAGAACTCTGCGAGTCTGCACATAAAAGTAATATGCTGAGACGTTTTCAGATATGGCCAGTAGATATAGAAACTAGCCAGTGGACATGACAACTATGTCAATACTTACTTGCCTTTTTATTTTACTTTTACATTAAAATAAGGAGGATTTGCTTCATAAAATATTCAGACTAGCCCATATAAAATATTTTCTCTGGCTTAAACATCCATGATTGTTTTATTTTATAAAATGTGTCATCATGTAATTTATTATAAACATAAACTTACTTAAAATATGAAAGCAAAATTTGATACTCATATTTGAATTCACCTATATTGTCACTAACTGTGCAACCTTGGGCAATTTATGTTTTCATTTAACCCCCAGCCCTTAGCACATTTCTCCGTAGAGGAAAAGGGTTGGTGCAGAGAGTTATTGTTCACATCCTTCTGATTTCTGAGGCACATCTGCATTAAGCAGACCAAGCAGGCTCTCTATACAGTCCACACTCAGAAATGTATTATTTTATAAAATCCCCAACTGTGAGAAACATTAGCAAAAAACATACGTTATTTAAATTGCTGCTTTTTCCTCCAAATACACCAAAGTAACTAAGAAATAACTCTAGAATTTAGAAGACTTGGGAATACACATTTGTAATATACAAACAGCTCAATTCCCAAAGGCTTCCAGAAACATACTCATAGGTTTTGAAAACATTTCCCGCCCAGCTTCCATCATAGCTCTTTTGATTTGTGTAACTCAAATGAGGAAAATAAATCAATGAGGAAAATAAAAAATCCCTAGAGGCAGAGTATACATTAACTCTGAGAATAAAGGCAGATATAAAGTCCATGAATGCAAAAGAAAGACTCCCTCAAAGTTGAAGGTGACACGTCCTATGATTTCCTCAAAACTCCCTCCCATTGGGTCCTCAGTTACCCACCAGAGGCCAGAGCCTGCCTTGTGTAGCCGCTGTCAAGGTTGCATCTGAGGCAGGGCTGAAGGAGAGGTCCTCTCTGTAAGGACAGCAGGGCACTCATCTCATTAACAAAGCTCAGAGAAATGCCAGCCCCTTGGACAGTCCTGGTGTCAACACCAAAGAGCTCCCCAGGACTTACCAGCCGCTCTGCTGGTCCCGTCCTGCCCAGGTGATGGTTCTCCTGTTGGTGAACAGAGGATTGGCAGGTCGGGTAGCTGGGAGGAAATGTAATTTACTGCATCTGGTAGCAGAGAACAGGGAATACAATTAGGCACAGTGTTGGGAGGCCCAATGGGTTGACTGCCGAGACAGCAGCTTGTCTGCCCTACATAATGGACCGCTGAGGCAGCCACTGAACAGGAGGATCAGAGTGAACAAAGACAAGCATTTGCCCGGTGACTGGTATTCAGCAGAGTAGCTGAGGTAGGAGGGATCCCAGCCAGAGCTCAAGCCCCAGAACTGCTCTGTGTATTAGAAAGTCATCGGAAAGCTCTAGATTCCAGGAGGACAATGAGTCCTGGCTGGGGGGAGGTGAGGGGAAGAGTCAGAGATGGGCCCCATGAGAGCCATTATCGACTGGGTGGGATTGCCTAATATGGGATGTCAAACTAGAAATGTGCATTAAACAGTCCTGATAAATAGATTCTTTCCCTGAACTGGAAATAGAGTTTTATGTGCCCAATTCTTAGGAGGTTCATTCCCTGAACTGGAAACATAACTTTATGTGTCTGATTCATCCAGAAGACCAATTTTATGTGTATTAAAACAAATAAACAAACAACTCTAGAATTTATCGCATGATTTCATGACTTCAGGCTGGTGTTTCAAGCTGAGATTCCAAATGACAACACCTAGTGAACTTGTCATCAGCTCAGCTGCAGGACATGTTGCTGTGCAAAAGAGGGAGACCTTCTGCTTTGCTTGACAAGCCTACTTAGGGAGGTGACACCTTGGAGGGTGTGAGCATTAGCAGGCATGCCAAGGTATCAGAGGCAAGGAGGAAACTGCTGGGGTGAGGCAAGAAGAATCTGGGTATCCCCCAGAGAGAAGTGGGGAAGTAAACGCAGGAAGATTCTAGAAAGCTGGCTTCCATGAGATATGACTCCTTCCATGTGTCACGACCATGTCACAGAATCCCAGAATGTCCATCACTCATCAATGATTACATCTAACCACTTGCTTGGATGCACCTCCCACTGAATATCCCACAGTCACCCCAAACTCAACAAGTCTAAGATGGACCTTGCTCACCCGCTGATTCCTCGGTACTCTATCCTGGCTCGTTGGCATCAAAATTTACCCAGAATCCTCAGCGGTGCCGTCAACTACTCCCCCTCCGGGTATCTGATCAGTCCAGGAGCCTCTGCCCCCTCCAGCGTTTCTTATACCCATCTCCTCCTCTGTATCCCCATCGGCACTGCCTCAGTTCTGGCAGGTTTCTTTTTAATTTCTAGCTGGGGAGGACTCTGAACAGACACTGGACTAGGATTCGTTCAATTCTACACCGGCTAGACCCTCTGCTGAGTCACGTGCGAGTCTGCACAATCCAGAATGTATTGATACCAGATCATTATGTTCTCAGGGCAAAGGTGGAGTTTCTCTAAGAGAATGGATTTTTCCATATCAACCATCTGGGGAGAAGGGACAGGAAATGAGGATTAGGCAGGCAAGCCTTAGGCTGGAGTGAGGCTATGCAGTATCAGAGTAAACAAAGATGCCTTCTGTCTGTGGGGCCTCATGTGTGCTGAAGCTTGGATCCTGGGGAGGGCAGACGAGGGTGAAGGCCCTCTCACCACGAGGAAGGAAGTGGAGCCTTTGAGATGACAGTGGGCTGGGAGAACGGCCACGAAGCCTGCAGGGATCTCCCCCGCTCCCCCCAGAGACAGGTCTGGATTTGAGCCAGTGGCTCTGAGTATAGCCACATGTCTGAAGTCGTACATTATTCTCTACATTATTATTCTCTATGTGCTTCCATTATTCCTGAACTTAGGTCACAGACTTTTCTCTACTTGCGCTGTGGGGAGTTGTGTCTGTTTCCAAAACCAGCACCAGACCAGAAAGAGCAGCAGCTGGGGGTCAGCTGGTCCTGAGCGGGTATGGGCAGATTGGTGACAGTGGCCCATGGGATGAATGAAGCAGCAATCTGGGACTAGAGGGACAGTTTGGGAGAGAAGACCAGAGTAGATCTGCAGAATGTCTGAGTTTCACTGAAGACTTCCAGAAATGTGCGAAATGGGATCTCAGTAAATCTGACTTTCTGCATTCAAAACAAGATGGAGGCTCAACCCATTAAGGCCAAGTGAGATTTCCCAGACTGGTCACATGTGCATCCAGTAAATTTTATGTGATATGTAGAGTTTCTAGGGCATCTTTGCATACTGAAAGTTTTAGCCGTGGAAATAAAAGCCACTCACAGATAGGGGATTCTGCATCTGAAAGAGCATCTAATTCCTAGGGTTTATCTCTCAGCCTCCTCCAGGAGACAGCTCCCTGCCAGGTGGGAGTGGCTGATGGAGTTACCTTTGCCCAGTGTTCACTGGTTACAAGCTTGAAGGCTGCAGCTCTTGGAGGACTGGGGCTACACGGCTTCTATGAAGAGATAAAGGAGTGGAGGATGGACACGAGGAGGAGAAGAGCCCCCTCAATATATCACCAAGTCCTAAACCCTGGGGTCAGGCAGCCAGGAAGTGTCTGATAGACCAGCACAGGGGTAATAAGCAGGGCCTCCAACCATTCAATGGGAAACATTTCTTTTGATGGCCTCAATCAGTAAACTGCCCTCTTCCTACCAAAGTCAGAGTGGTCTATCTCTACTTCTCCACTGCCAGAGAAGGTCAGAGTGGTCACTTACAGAGGAGAAGTTCAGGGTGAAAATGAAAGAGATGGTGGTGAGAATTTATGACATGGCTTCGTTTTTGCTTGTAAAGAAGTCAGAGACTATATACATCCCCACTCCCCATGCAGCCTTCTCAGGGACATGACATGCAGACTCCTTTTCTTCCCTAATTATCAGAGAGAAGTCTAGAGAAGTTCCTGATTTGAGAAGGGAACAGAAAAAAGAAGCGAGAGCATAAAAGGGCAACGTGCACGCATCAGGTTTTTGGGTGTCTGTAGGTTGATATCCCAAACCCCATCCCTGCCTGACACTGACTGCATTATTGCTGGTCACGTGAAATGTCTCAGGTCTTCCTGAGCACCAGGGAGACCTGCTATCCTCTCCATGCTGCACCCCCAATTCCCCAAGGCTACCTCCTCAGTCCTTGCCCCACCTCCAAAGCACAGAACAAGTGCCCTGATTTGGTCACTCCCTAGAGAGTTCCTAGTACTGTTGTTGGTCCTCTCCTCATGGAGTCACTGCTGGCTTGGCCCTGACTTGTCCCTGCCTACATGCACTCAGAACATGCAGTTTAATTTAGTACCTCCCCAAAGATCACCCAGGGAGCCCAAATCCAGATCTCCTGCCTTTCTCTTGCTGGGAAAAGAAAAAAATCACAATATCTTTTTTGCCAAAGTCACAACTATCCTTAGTGAAAATATCTTTGACTAATCCAGAAAAGCACATCACACATCTCTGCATTTTTAAACTCCCCTCCCCATATTTTTTCAAATGACACTGAGAAAACACTCTGATGTCAACTTATTCTGGCTCCTGATCATCTTCCTAGTCTAGAGGCTGATCTTGTAAGAACCAGGCAAGCAGACGGCAGCCGGCCCTTCCCACAAGTTCCTGCATTGTACAGCAGGTACGGCTGAGGAGCGAGTGCAAGCAGGCTTTGTGGGTTTGCAGCCGAGGTCAGGGAGCAAGATCAAGGGTGAGAAGAGCACCTTCCAAGTTCATCCCCCACAATCCAGGCAAGGAGGAGAGAGGACAAGGGCAAGGTGGGGAAGGAGAGAAGGAGAAAGACATGCTCCTGCCAGGATGGGGACGGGAAGCAAGGGCCCTGCTCCCCGCTTCATGTGCTCTCAGCCAACTACCCCGGACAAGAAGGGAAGTTCTGTCCAGCCCTGTTTCCCTGGAAGGCTGGAGAAACTGTAGTTTTCTGATTCAAAAAAGAAAGAAAAGAAAAAAACGGAGGCCTTAGAAAGATTTCCTAAACACCAAATGCTGACCTTCTGACATGGATCGCAACCTGGGGACCTAATCACCAAGACAAAAGGGTTCATTCCTGCAAGCGACCTGGCCCTGTGTTGGAATTCTTCTTTGCTGAGCACCTTTTAAGAGAGGCTCAAACAATGAACCTTTGGGACCTAATGGGAAGGAGAAGAGCCAGGCTAATTTTGTAAACGAGTCAAGAAACAGGTCTTGGAAAAGAGAAGCAGGGAAGACTTGGAAGGTGGACCGCCTCAGTGCCCTGCAAACAGCACTACTTCTTATGCTGATGCCTTTACAAATCAACACATCACGTCTCCTGGGGAGCCCATGTTAGTGAAACTCCCTAAGCTGACCAGGATAAAAACATTGCTCGACAGTCAGGGCAGACAGCACTTACCTCCATCCGTACTGGAGAAGCCCTGTGGAAACAAAAGCAGGGCAAGCGTTACTGCACGTGCGGGGAGATCATCTGCATCTTAACCAGCCTTTCCCCCAGGCCGGGCCCAGAATCTGACTGTGCTGGGCAAACCCAATGCTCTCTTTCCTTCTGGACTTGTTTGGGAATCCCAAAATCTAAAGGAAGGGTTTACCGTTCTCCCAACAGCGATTTATTTTAATTACCTAGCAAATATCCTCAGTTGTGTTCAAGAAGTGATATCAGAAAGTCTCATCTTAAATCGATTTCGTTAGGTTGCTTTTCTGTCGCTGACAGGTAGTGAGGGAACGGGAGTCACAAAACGGGGGGGAAGGTTCTGAGATGTCCAGAACCCACTGGCTGTATGGACCCTCTACGCTTCGCAACACGACACCATCTGCTTTTATACACAGTAAAATTTCCTGTAATTACACTCTCGGTATTTGGAGTTCATAACCATTTCATATGGTATTGTGTCTGGCCTTTTTATAAAGGAAAGACTCAGACGGCAAAGTGTAATAAAAGCCACAGAGAATGTGTTTAATCTGCTTAATAGAAATTGGTTTTAGAATTCTGGGTCCAGTAGGAGAAGACTTTTCGGGCAGCAGGCAGGTGGAGGCAATCTAATGACACTCCTCTAGGTGTCCCGGCAGGCCAGGTGGTCCCACACCTGAAGACAGGCCACGCTCAGCTTCAGGACAGCACCTGGTCCTCACACGCCTGCCCCTTAACTCACAGAGTCCCTGGCTCAGCCTTCTCCTCATCAATACCTGCTGGCCTGCTCTCCAGCTGGCACCGTTCTGCTAGGGCTTACTTCCCCACGGATATAATTTAGAGAAATCACATTTGTTTTCTTCACCTTCTGAAAGTCCTTGAAGGATTTTTCTGTCTCCTTTAGTTTCTCTAGGATGATTTGCTCTTTGGCAGATATCTGGGACTCTTCGCTTTCTAGCATTTGTATTTCCTGCTCCAGCCTGGAAAACACACAAACAGAGGACAAGTTACTTTATTGTCCTGCTATCCCTGGGCAAGAGAGCAGCTCCTTCCTGCTGGGCAATTTGTGCCTTCCTGGCAGCCTCCGTTTTACATGACGCCGAGGAGCCAGGCCAAGCCTTTACATCACAGAGACTCCTGCGTTTCCAGCTCTGCACTGGGCAGACATTGGTCAACGGAGCACGACCCAGAGCTACCACCACAGGTTCACAGCCACCACTTTGCAGTATGCGGTGACATCTCCCCTCCAACTCTATTCATGTGCACCTACCTCCTGTTTGGAGGTAGATTATTTTTACATAGTACTTGACATAGTATCTGAGGGAAAATAGCTCCATATTCTCCCAGAATAACGGCTCTTCCCTCAGGTTGGCCAAAACGTAAAGTGCCATTCTTGCTCAAAGGAAATAGGTTGCCAAGAAAAGGCAGGTGGCCAGTACCCTTGGGAGCCTGCTGTCCCCTCCCTCAGTGGCCTGGCTTCTACTGCCTAAAAGAGGGGAAACTAAGGAGACAGATGCAACTGCCCCTATCCTTCTGGAACGTTCCTCGTTTTCACAGCCATCCTACGTAGTTTCTGAAAGGGAAATTTCAGCACTGCCAGGAGACTCTGGGAATAGTCCAGAACAGCAGCTATAGCTACGATTTGGCGGAAGTCTCCTTCAGTGAGTTGATAGTAATAACCATTAGCTTTTATTGAGCACTTATTCTGTCTGTGCCAGGAACTGAGCTAAGAAGTCACATGGATTATTTTATTCAAACTTCCCAATGACCCTATGAGTAGGGAATCCCATTTTACAGATGCCGTCATCAAGGTTAGGTAACTAGTTTACTGTTGCTGAGCCTTGAAGCAGGGATTCATGCCAGGAAGTCTAACTCTGGACCCTGCCCCTAACCATTGTGCCAAACGCTCACTGTGTGGGTTCTACAGTATTTCCCACATCCCCCGCCTTGTTAAATCTTGCGTATGTTGGCATACTAGGGCAGCACCGTCATGCAGCAATGTCTTGGAGAAATGGGTGTTTCCCTGGTAAAAGACTCCAGACTGCCATGCCTCTTGAATTATTTGGTCTGAATTTGTTTATTCATTCAATCACTCATTCATTCATTTTTGCTTTCCGTCTCTTTCCCCTCCATCATGCTGGAAGCTTTGCTGCTGAGTCTGTTCCTGCCTAGATACTAATCCCCTCCCTTGCCCTGTTCCCTTTCCATCTTTTAATCTGCTTTTGGGAACTGGTTACCCAAGTCTGTTAGAGTCTTAGGAGTTCCGAGTGAGGTCTTCTGAGAAGAAAGGAACACCAAGACATAGGCATGGATTTATTTAGGGATGCACTGTGCCCCTAGGAGGCCTTTTCTCCTCCCTTCCTGGGTGTCAGGAAAATGACCTCTTCAGGGGTAAGACTTTGCTGCAATTACTCTGAGCTACGAGGACAAGCCCTATATCCAAAGGTACCACCTCCAAATGAACACAGCTTCACATATATTTACCATTGCACTCAGGGTAAAAGTGGAAGTCTTATAACTTCTAAAGCCCTATAGTAATTGACCTTCACTCTTACCAACAAGTCTATTTCACTTTATGTTTTAGTCCACAGAGAGCTACTCTTATTTGACCATATGTACCCTGTGTTTCTCTCTCTTCCAGGAAACTTATCTCAAACCCTTAACCATTTTTGAGTTCTCAGCTTGGATGCCCCATGCCATGAGGCTTTCACAGATTTCACAGCCAGGAAATAACATCACCCTCTTCTGAACATTTCTCAGCACGTGATTTTGGTCTATCAGATGTCGTACTAAGTCTGCTGTATGTTAGAGCAGTGGTTCTCAGCCTAGGTGATTTTGCCTCCCTCCTCCCCTGCAAGGGATATTTGACAAAGTCTAGAGATATTTTGGTTGTCCATAACTCAAAGGAGGGGTGAGACTAGTATTACTGGCATCTAATGGGTAGAGGCCAGGGTTGCCGCTGAACATCCTGCAATGCACAGGACAGCTCCCACAACAAAGAATTATCTGGCCTCAAATAGTAACGTAAATTATTAATTTCCTCTACTAGATTGCAAATTCCTCAGCCGGAGGGCGCAAATGCTCAATACACCTATGTTGAATAAATTTTAAAAAGCTGAACCAAGTTGCACAAAAGTGTGGCTCGGCCACGATAAGACCTTCAGAATTTTGGAGACCAAGGTAAATTCTTCGGCAATCTTTGACTTGAGAAGCTGTGTGGGCTAAGATGCAAACAGAATCTACAGGAGAGGGGCCAAGCAATGTAGAAATATGAACACAGAGATATAAAACTTATTTGCTGTCCAAATGTCCACCAAAATCTTCTACACACATCTGTGTAAATTATTTTGGTGGGTTCTGAGCAGATTTTGTTTAAATTTCAAAGGACAGAGTACTTCAGCAGATATTTAGGATCTGTGGTAGATTTTATTATTCCCAAAAACATTCCCTCCCTTCTTCCTTTACCACCATGGGAAGGGTATAGCCTTCCCTGACCCAGTGATGTGGATCTTGACCACGCGACCTGCTTTGGTCAATGAGACATCAGCAAATAAGACACAAACAGAGGCTTAGAAAGTGCATGCCCAGTCGCGCTTGTCCTTTTGTACCTTTGCCAGCGCCAAGAGAAGAGCTTCTCTGGGCAACTGTGGCCCTTCAGCCTGGGCCTCAGAAAGAACACACACGCATGCCCTGTCAGAGCTGTGCCTGAAATTACAACCACTCAGAGGAGCCCAGCCTACATCAGCAAACTCCCAGACTACTCACAAAAGTGTGAGCAAGAACAAATGACTTTTGGTTTAAGCCACTGAGTTTGAGGGAGTATGTTATATACCATTATTGTAGTGATAACTAACTAATACAGGTCATATATATATGTGTGTGCATTTTATAATACATGTATATATATATATATCTTATATATGTATAACCCAATAATTATATATTTTAATTATATAATATATGTTTATATATCCCCAAAATACCTTTTACCTGAAGGTAAAAGATTAGAAAAACATAAGTTACCCTCTCCTCCATTCTACTAATCCTCAGAGAAATCTGGAGGGAAGTAGGGCACTCCTTCATAAGGACCAAGACTGAGAAAACAGAGGAATATCACTGGTAGTCGCCTCTGGATAATGGAACTATAGGTGATTTTAATTTTGTTTTTACAATTTTCAATATTTTCCCAATTAAAAAATTAATTTATTACTTCTCTAACCAGAATAAAAACAATAAATTGCCTTTTCTAAATACCTCCTGAGGCCTAGTGCTGAGAAGGCAGCATCTCACAGGCCATCATATAAGAGAGAGGCCAGAGCCTCAGCTTCTCATGTGTCAAGTGAAGGGTTAAAATGGACACACTGGAACACCTATTTAAATTCAAAACCAACATTTATTGAACTTGTTTGGCTGGACTCAGAGCTAGGCACTACAGAAGATTCTACAATAAACAAGATCCTGTTAAAAATGGCTAACTAAAAAAAAAAAAAAAAAAAAAAAAAAAAAAAAAAAAAAAAAAAAATGGCTGCCTCTGAGGAACTCACTTCTTCCGATGTAGCAGCCCGAAGTGGTTAAGAATTCTCTGTGACCTGATGCCCACCGGCTGGCCTGCCTCCATAGCCTGCCCAGGCCCTATGGGTTTCAGGGCTCTCAGCTATACAGTTCAGGCTAAAGATTTGGGTCATGATACTGTGTAACTGAGAAGGAATAAAGAGAGAGAGAGAGAGACAAAAGCAAGGAAACTAAACCTTTGTGATAACAACTGAGTTTCACCCCAAAGGGAATGAATGAAGGAAATGGAGAGTTTATGAAAGTCTAAGCAAGTCAGGTCCAAGTAGCAGATTTTTCTACAAATGCACATGTGGCCCTGAGCCAGGTTCTGAGGGTGCTGGGCAGCCCAGGCCACTGTCTTTCTCAGGTAAACCTGAGTCCTGGAACTCAGGAGCTTCCCGAGAAATAGTGTCAAGGGGTTAACAACAGTCATCCCGGCCGGGCTAGAAATACCACTGTTCTGTAGTTTCATGACTGAAATCTAATGCAGCCTTCTCTGGAGGAGCCCAGTAGATATTGCTGTGCTAAAAATAAAGAATGGGCAGGAAGTGTAATTTATACACAAGGTTAATTGAGGCTCTCTAGGCTGTGACAGGTGCACACAACAGCCTCTGACCCGGCTTGTTCAGTTCCTTCTGAGCAAAAAGCAAACTGCAATAAGCCGTGAGGAAAGGTGACACACTGCAGCTGTGCGGGTTTAATTTACTGGTGGTGAGGTCGCAACCATGGCCAAATGGTCTTACAAAATCTGCCTAATCCCAACAGACCATCCTCACAGGGAAATACAAGGGACCTCTGGCTCTACGAAGTGCATCGATCATTCTCTTATTTCAGAATTCATTTATACATTCATCCATCGAACTTTATTCACACTTATTCTCTGTACCAGGCACTGTGCTGAGCACCGGGGATGCAGAAATAAATCAAACGCAGTGTCTGCTCCTAGGAGTTCTTGGCCAAGTAATGAGGACAGCCATGTGAACACATAAATTACAATAAAATCCAAAATGAGTGATAATAAAGGAAAGAATGATGACCGTTGTAGACTAGTCAGTGCTCCTGAGAGTTTGCGGCAGGGACTCTAAATTGTCTGCCCAATACGTATTCTCTCCCTCTTCCATACTAACAGAAACCTTAATTTGTTAGAGATGGCAATGTGCCCGGGTGAAAAAGTACATAACCCAGCTTCCTTTGAAGATAAAGTTGGCCACGGGACAGCTCTGGCCAATGAAGTGTGAGTAAAAGTTGGGAAGGACTTCCAGAAAGCTCCTTAAAAGGGAAAGGAGGGTTGACTTAAGCGGCACCTGCCCTGTGCCCTTTCCCCTCTTCCTGCCTCATACCAGGCCCTGGTGCTTGAGAGGTGTATTAGTTTCCAATGGATGCTGTAACAACAACCACAAACTTAGTGGCTTCCAATAATCTACATTTATCATCTTACATTTCTTCAGGCCAGAAGTCTGACATGGGGGTCACCAGGCTAAAATCAAAGGGCTGGCAAAGTTGTGTTCCCTTCGGGAAGCACTAGCGGACAATCCATTTCCTCGCCTTGTCCAGCTCCCTGAAGCCACCCACATTCCTTGCCTCATGGTCCGTTCCTGCATCGTCAAAGCCAGCAACGTTGCATCCCTCTGGCCGTTATTCCGCAGTCACCTCTCCTTGTGACTTCTGCCTCTCTCCTCCACTTTTAAGGATCCTGTGATTATACTGAGCCCACCCAGATAATGCAGGATAATAATCTGCCTATCTTAAAGTCAGCTGTTTGGGAAGCTTAATTCCAGCTATAACCTTAATTCCCTTTTGCCACATAACCTAACATGTTCACAGGCTCCAAAGCTTAGGATGTGGACGTCTTTGGGGGTCCACTATTCTGCCCACCATAAGGGATATGATGTCAGAGGCAGATCAGTCATTTTGTTTCCACAGGGGCAAGAGTATGCTAAGGATGGCTGAGTTCGCAGAAAGAGAGAAACTGCCTGGGTCCCAGATGGCATGATGGAGCAACCACACCACCTCTGGAATATCCAGCTCCAGATTGCTTGTCATGGGTTTAACCTACCATTGTGATCACAGAGGAAAGCAATTTCCAGCTGATACAACCTGGTGAGGAAAACCTGACTGAGTAGGTGATATGTTAGCTGGGCCTTGAAGGATGCATTTGCCGGGTGGAAAAGAGAGGAAAACGGGCCAGGCAGAGGAGGCAGCATGGGCCCAGACCCAGAATATCAAATGTCCCTACTGTCACCCAGAGCATGTGGCCTTGCACGGCCTCTTTGGTCATAGCCCGCTCTGCCCTCCAGCTGCACGGCTCAGCACCATGCCTCAGATAGGCCTTCGACATTCCTGTCCCCTTCCCAGTGGCTCAGTTCCTTCTTTCCTTCTGCTCTGCCTTGCCTGGCCCTCAAATACCTGCCCTTCAAGGCTCTGCTAGAACCTGCCTTCCAGCAAGGCCCAAACAAAGAGAGGGGTGGACAGGGACACTGTGCCACTGATTCTCTGGTTCCTGCTTCCCAGATCCTCTGCTCCCCTCTGCCCTTCTTACTTACAGGAGCCACTAAATTCTCCCTCTGCCTGGGTATCTGCCAGTTGAATCCAGAAGACTATAGATTAATACAACTTGGTTTCCAATAGTTTCACTGTCTGGAGAGGGTGTTGCGTATAAACTCAACTGCACCTCATTTTTCTTTCTCCATCAATGATGATAATACTAATGCTAATACTAACAATTCTAATATTGTTTTGTTATATATGAAGTTAGGTATGTAATAATGATTAGGATTATTAAGTTCTCACTGTGTGCTAGATACTGTTCTAAGTATTTTACAAGCATTATAATACTTTTTTTTATTTTTTTTATTTTTATTTTTATTTTTTTTTGAGACAGAGTCTCACGCTCTTGCCTGGGGCGAGTGCTGTGGCGTCAGCCTAGCTCACAGCAACCTCAAACTCCTGGGCTCGAGCAATCCTACTGTCTCAGCCTCCCGAGTAGCTGGGACTACAGACATGTGCCACCATGCCCGGCTAGTTTTTTCTATATATATTTTTAGCTGTCCAATTAATTTCGTTCTATTTTTGGTAGAGACGGGGTCTCGCTCTTGCTCAGGCTGGTCTCGAACTCCTGAGCTCAGAACGATCCACCCGCCTCGGCCTCCCAGAGTGCTAGGATTACAGGTGTGAGCCACCGCGCCCGGCCTATAATACTTAATATTCACAATATCCTATGAAGTAGTCATAGTATCCTAGGAAGTAAGAAAATCTCTAACTCCCATTACACAGATGGAGGAACTGATACACAGAAAGGGCATTGACTTGCCCAGGGTCACAGAGATGATGTGGGGCCTGGATTGGGACCCTGGTTGTCTGGCTGGAGAACCAGTACCCTTTGCCACTATTCTTGACTACCTCTCAAGACCACTCCCTCCCTCTTGACCCCTCATTCCCTCAAGAATGTGCCGCGCAACACTCACAGAACCACAGAAGGTCAGGCTGGCAATGGAAGCTGTTGAACCTAATTGCTCTTCAGAAGCATGAAGCCCCTGTACCCCAACCGTTACCTCCCCTCTGCTTGCGGTCCTCCACACACAGGGAGCTCTCCACCACTCAAGGCAACGTATTCCCTCTTTGGACAGTGCTGACCATCGGAATGCTCATTTACAGATTTGGGCAAAGTTTCTTTCCCTGCAGCTTTCGCTAATTGTCTGAGTTCTATTCCTTGGAAGTGCAGAGATCCAGTTTAGTAAACGCCACGATTGGCAAGAGCTCCACTCTGGGGAATGGGAAGGCCCAGGGCAAATGGAACTTACTGTCCATGGTGGAGCACAGGTATGAGCTGGGGCCTGGTAGCGGGGTGGGGAGGGGTGGGAAGAGAAGAAAAGGAAAGAAATGGAATGACCAAGGGGAAGGGGGACTTCTGGGCTCCCTAACAGAGTGAACTCAGCACCGACTAAAAGCTGAGTCTGAGTGAGCAAAAGGAACAGTAATGTTCACAACATCCTCAGGGGTCTAAGTATATTCCTGAACAAGCTCTAAGCAAGACCAGCATCTTCCTGACGGTGGACTGAGCCTCTGTCACTTTTCTCACTTACACACTACCCTGAACCAAACACACTGTCACTCAGCTGATGTGAATTTGAATCTCAGAAAATACTCCCGGAATAAAAGGCAATGTCAACGGACTGGCCGACGGTGCTTAATTCAGACCTGTTCTCATCTCCTGAGCCGCAACTTCACAGTTGAGCAGTCAAGTGGGGTGCCTGTCTCCAACCTGCCAAAACAAGAACCTCAGGAAAAACGAGGTTCTGCTGAGAGGAAAGGAAAGCTACCCACATCTTTATGTATTCAGCACAAGTAAAAATGCAAAGGAGACTGCTAGTTGTCTCCCCTTCTTTCATAGCAATTTCCATCCTCCCCTTCTTTCATAGCAATTTACTTATAATTCCTGTAGCTGAGCTGTGCGTATGGACACACGGAAGAAAGTCCACATTCCCCAGCATCCTTGGTAGCCACATGTAGCATGCTCTGGCCAAAGGTGTGTAAGTGAAACTGTTGCAGGGCAGCTTCTAGAATCTTCTTTAGCCCTTTCTTCTTCAGCTTTTCCTTTCTCCTTTGTCTGAAAGGCACCTGTGTGCTGATGGAGCTCTAACTGCCATCTTGGACACGAAGGACAAGGACCAATCCTTAGTGATAGGAGAGGGATAAGCTAGAAGAAGCCTGGCTCCCTGAGGAATTCTCAGGGCACAGCAACCAGACAGCTCTTGACTGTAAACCTGTGGATTTTTACTGGAGGGAGAAATACACATCTTGTATAAGCCGCTGTTGCTGTGGGTCTCTGTTATTTGCATCCACATCTAATCCTAATACATATAAGACACTACGTATCGTTGAATTTTGGATGAATGCTTTTAGAAATACACTGAAGATTTGGGGTCACAACTAATCACAGTTTGGAGCCTTATTAATGACTCAGCAGAAGGAAAAAACAAGCAATCCATTACTGCTAATCAACCCTCATAAACGAGGCACTGCCCAAGTCCCTGCTGCATCCAAAGTATCAGCAGGGAAGTTTCCTACCCCTTGCACTATTATAATTATCCACGTCTTAGCATCTCTTCGGAGTGCTAAGTCTGACTCCCAGGCCCTTGCCAGATGAATTACATCAGGAAGACCCAACATGTGCTTATCTATACCTTTTAAACACCTTTCCAGCCTTGCAGTGCAGTGAGCTAACCACCCCCATGCATGAGACTTAATGACACGGAGCTCACCCATGACCTTAAAGTTTCAGTTACATGGTGGGGGCAGACGCCAGATTACATGTGGTTCAGAAGTGAGCGTGGTGACAGAGGCTAAGGTGTGGGCAGCTGTGAATTTTGCCTGCCCAAGGTCCCTCCCCCTTTTCCTTTTGGGAACCACATCCTAGCTCCTCCACTAGGAAAACAGAATCTCTCTGGGGTTCCTTGTGGATTTGGCGAAACTATTGATCAGAGAGCCTACGTCCCTGGCCAAGGAATGGAAATATCACTAAGCTAAGCCAAGTGGATTCTTGCTGTGTGTCTCGAGAGAAGTGACCCAAGAATGGAAAATAATTGAGGGTGAATCATTCTCACAGCAGGGCTCCGAAGAGACTGCCCCTAGTTCCTGCTGCCTAGATTCCCAGATCTGCCTGAGCCCTGATTATCCGACCCCTCCTTCCATTCTAAGAATATTTAGCTCTATCCATCTATCTATCTATCTTAATACCTATATCTTATACTTTCTATACGCTAGGCAGAGCATTGGGAAGAATATTGTTTGTTTTCACATGAATAGATGCTACAGCATTCATTTTCCACATTTCAGGAAAACAGTGCATTTGTTTCTATGGCACTCCCCAAATATTTTTCATTTGTGACTCAATTTGTAATGAAACAACTTCCTTTTATTTGGATGAGTCTTTCTGGAGTCAGATCGGCAGATCATTTGGTATTTTGTTATGAAAAAAATGTTAATGGCCCTTAAATAAACAGAGGATTTCCACTTCTCCTTATGAAAGAACAGGACCTTCCTTGACTGTAAAGTGTCAGTGGAAACTCAAGCCCATTTCGTTTTTTTTTCCTCACGTCATCGCTGAGCAGAAATATGGCAGAGGAGAGAATGGTCTCTTTAAGAATTCCTAAGGTCCAGCTCACATCCTTTCCCGTGTTGAAGAGCTCCTCGTGGCTCCCTATCGCCTCCTTCCCGAACCCAATCAAACTTCTTGGGCGGGAAGGTCACACCCTCCCTGCTCTCCTCTAACCCCTTCCCAGCCTCACGCCTTCCTCTGTGTTCCAGCCAAAACTGATTACCCGCTGCTGCGTGAAAAATTCCCAGAATGACTCCTCACTCTCAACGCCAACTCCTGAAAACAGACATCACAATAAAAGCCCCAACTGAATGCTGTCTTTTTAGTAATGTTTTCCTTAAGTCCCCGACTTTCTGAATCCTCATAACACTTGTACACCCTGCCTTGTATTAGGGTGTTAAAAATGTACTTATCCTCCCCGTCCCCACCACCCTTCTCCCACGTGTAGGCTTCCTGAGAGATGGAACTATTACATACACTTTTTATTACTGTACTTCATATTCTTCTCTGTACATCCAGATGCTCGGTATATATTTGTTGAGTGAATGAAAAGCAAAGCAACACTTGCAAGGGATTCTTTAGTGAAACCAACTTGGAGATGGTGAAATTAAACATACATTTCAAACTCTTGGCTTGGTTTCCCTACTTTCTCCCCCAAATATATGAATTCAGATATTCAGTGAGAAAGAAAAGAACATCGATATTGGACTGATTTACATCTTGATCTAAGTATACAGCCGAGACACGGTAGCACTTTTCGTTACTGATTGTGGTGCAATCAGATTTAATCCCAAATAAATATACATGGAAACGTTTCTCTCCAAAAGTTTTCTTCAGCCCACGGAGACCAGCCCCTCTCTCTCTCCTCCTCTTGTGTGTTCATTCCATCTGGAATCACATGACTCACGCCAGCAGGATCTGTGCAAGTGATTCCTGCTGCAGGAAATCATATCCAGGCTTGAGCTGAGCATTGATATCTTGGGTGTGATTCTTATTTGAGTCTGTTTCATCAGAAATAAAGAGTCCTGATTACAGGAAAGTGAGATGATCTCCTTTCAAAGCAGTACTTTTCTCAATAGCTTAAATCCTGTCTTTCCCAGAAACATCTCTTTTCCTAGGAAGAGGAAAAGTCCCGTCCAGGCCCTTCGGGCCTCCGGCCTGTGCCTCTGACTCTCCTGGTGACGGCCAACACTCCCACCTATGCACACGAGCTTGGGCAGTCCCCCTGGGAGGTCACGCCATCTCGCCCGTGTCTTCACCTCTTTCCAAGATGCCTCCTTTCTGTTAGTACATAAACAAGAATCATATCTGTGCATTCTAAAAATAAGTGAACTTCTTTTGACCCTGCATCCTGTCTCCATTGCTGGTGAATCTCTCTTCCAGATTTCTCCAAGGGCACTCGCCTCTTGCTGCCTCCACATCCCTTCCATCCCAACCCCTCGTCAGCCTCACTCCACTCTGCCTTTGCCCTCGCTGCTCTGCTGTGCTGCTCCTGGTACAGTCTGTGACACCGTAACTGCCAAGTCTAACAGGTCCTCTGCAGTGTCGATCTATTTGGCTTCCCCTTTCTGTAAAACACCGTTGGCCACTCCTCCTCCTCCCCTTTGGAGGCCATGACACCATATTCTCCACATGGGCTCCTCGTCTCCTCCTCTTTCATTAGATGAGTATTTGGTTCATTGTTCTTCTTGCTCAACATTAGATCCCTGGCTAATCACACCCAGCCTCATGCTTTAATTCCTGCCTAACACACTGAAATCTACCCAACCTATATCTTTAGCATCTCTCCTCAACTCCAGCCTCTGTGTACAACTGCATGTTGAATGTCTCCACTTGGATGGTCCACAGGCACATCAAACCCAACATAGGCAAGACCAAACTCATCTTTCTCCATAGAGCTGTCTTTCCCTCCGGCATTCTCTAGCTCAGTTGCTGGTATCGCCATCAATCCATTCTATTTAGGATGAAAATCTGGATATTATCTTGACCTCTGACTTGTCCCTCTCTTATAATCACCACACACATATACCTTATTAGCCACTCAGCCAATATGCCCCACAAATCTCTTTCATATCTCCTCCTTTCAGCCCCAGTGTAGGTTCTCTCTTTCTTTCTAAACGCCTTTAACAACCTTCTAAATGCTCTCTCTGCCTCTACATACCCTCAAATCCAGAAAGTGCCTGGGACACCCAACAATGGCCCTCCCCTGCTGCAAACCCTTCACAGGCTCTCTGCTAAAGCTCCTTCATGTGACACCCTCTCAGCCCCTCATTTACCTCCAGGAATGATAATTTCCTTGTTTGCCCAGTGCCTTTGCTCATACCGCCCCCTCTGCCTGGATTGCCCTCGTTTTTCCCCTTTCCCTTCCCAAGGATAATTTCTACTCCTTTTTAAAGAGTTTTTTCAGGTATCATCTCTTTCTGGAAGTCTTCCCTGGTACCTTGCCCATGAAGGTGCCCTTCCTCTCTGCGCCATATCTCATAGACATAATTTCTATCACCGACTTCCTCCCACTGTATTTGCAAACCTCTTGAGGATAATTACCACCATTTTAAAATCTTTCTTTGAATATGTCTCTAGCATCTAGCTAGTTTGCATCTAGCAAGGAACCTGCCTCATTGCAAGTTCTCAGTAAATGTTGGTTGAGTAAATGAATGTTTCAGTGAATGCATAAATTGTTTCTCAACTGGAAGTATCCTCCAAAACAGACCCTTTGGCTCAATTCTTTCTGTCAAAAATGATTCTTAAAAGAACAAATTCAAATCAACATCAACCCTGGACCTAGTAAAAATAACTGATTAAAAAGACACTGTCCTATTTTCTTTCTCTGTGACAGGATAATGCAGAAGGTAACTGCTGTGTTTTCTAGGCTTTGGATTCTTTTCCCAAATACCACAAATGTGTAACTTATCTGACCCTGCAGGTGTGTGTATGTGTGTGTGTGTGTGTGTGTGTGTGTGTGTGTGTGTGTGTGTACTACTCTTATCCACTCTGGGGTATGCCCACTCACTCTCACCTAAATCAAACCATGGGGAGAAGATACACAGACATGCAGAAATTGAGCCAGAATGAGGGGCAGTCTGAATATTATTAATACTTCATTTGCCCTGTGATTCTCTCTGAGTTCACCCCTTCATGCAGGAAGCATCTGGGCTTTCATACCAGATTGTGAAAATTGTTTATGTGGCGCATTCCTCTCTTCCAAATCCCTGTTTACTCATTGTTTGTGCCTAAATCCAGCACTCTGCGAGAATGTTCCTGCTGAGTCAGACTTTCCCATTGCCCCTGTGTACATGTGTGTGGACGCATCCATATGGCCTCAGCCATGGCTTTCCTAAGGGCCCACACTGGGAATAATCACCACATTTTGCCTTCTGTCCATACTGGAGTTTACTCTGGGGACACTGGTGGTGCTTTCTAGATACTTGAGTTAGTGTCTTAATGAGTCATTCATCGAAAAAAAAAAAAAAAAGGTTAATGTCCAGCAATAGTAGTGGTAAAAATAGCTCATACTTACTGAGCATTTACCATGCCAGACAATGCCACATGATGTGCTAAATGGTTTGTAAGCAGTATTCAATTCTCTGCACTTTGCAAAATAACTGCTACTATAATCCGCAATTGACAGATGAAGAACTTGAGGTTAGGAGAGGTTAAGTCACTTATGACCTTCCACCAGGGAGTGGTGGAGCCGGGACTCAAACCCAGGTCTGCCTGTGCTAGAGCTGAGGATATTAACTGCTCCCCTGTGCTGGCTCCTTCCTAAGAGCAAATGGAACTGCTCCTACTCCAGAGGTTTTCAGCCAGGGGTGAGGCACCTGCGGCCTTCTGATTTCAAGATCGTTCTTTTTTAGGCACCAAAGGAGGCAAGAAAACTTCATCTTTCTCTGCTACACCCCTTTTAATAAAAAAATTTGTTCTGTAAAATATGAATTCAGTCAAAAGGCTGCACTTAAAGGACCTAGAAGGCCACATGTGTTGTCAACATCTTGATCAAACAGAGAGAGCTGCTCTGGTCGAGGAGAGAGCTGACCCAGAACTTCTCTCACCTCCGCTTGCCTTTCCATGGGACAGAACAGGCTTTGGGAACTACTACTGCGTGAAAGTGGAAACAGCATCTTATGTACTGCCGTGGCCTCCACAGTGCCTAGAAGAGTGTCTGTACACAGCCAGTGCTCAATCAATGTCTGCTGCAGGATTATAGTTCTGAAAACGAGCATTCCCTCTTGTGGTCTCCTACAGCATGGGCTTCCATGTGCTGCCCAACAGGACACCAAAGGTCAAACAGCACTCTGTCCTTTGAGCCATCAAGGGGAGAATGGTGGCCCTCTGGAAGGCCCGGAGGACAGCTTCATTGTACCTGAAACAGAGACTCAGAAGGAGGTCGGCATGGGATATGATGGCCGGGCCCAGGAGGCTTGGCAAATCCAAACTGATCTTCCTAAAGGGAACTTTGTGTTAGGTTTTGTTTTTTTTCAAATCACATTTTCCATGCTTGACATTACCAGGTGACAGTTCCTCCTCAGTGGAGAAATTTGCCATCCCACTGGGATAATTCCAAAGTTATTCTAAGAGTTCCTGCTCTGAACAGATCAAGCCAATCAGGAAGCTCCCCAACATGGCTGGCCCAGAGGATTGTTCCCCGCTCGGACACTTCCTGCTATTGTTCTCTGTCATGTCCTCAGAGGCGCGGCCACAGAGCCCTGCCCCTTCCTCTCAGGAGCTGAGGGCTGCAGCACAGCTGCGGGTCAAGGAATACTAGGCTCAGAGATCAGGCACCTGGCAGGGAGAAAAGGGCCTGAAATGGAAATAGGGCTGGTTCCTGGCCCAGGGGGTGCCAGCGCAAAAACCACAGAGCTTAAAACACCCAGAAGCATGGGTCTCTCCGGCCTTGGAAGAGAAGTTTGAAATGTTCTGGGTCGTTCCTTTATGTTTCTTGAGCATTACCAAGCATTCTTGAGCTACATACAGTGATAGTTACCCAGTGTCTACTTTTGAGAAACTGCCTGTGGGATGGGAGAGGAAGGTATGTAAAGCACCACAATGCAGTACTCAGCACAGCTCAAATTAGAAGTCCAAAATGCCATGGGACTTGCAGAGAAGAGGATTGGCTAACCCTGCTTAGGGTGGAGGCAGGGCAGGATGGCAGGAGCTTGAAACATGTCCACAGGATCTTGAATGGTGAGAACAATTACCAGGGCAGACAGGTGTTTAGAAGGCATTTCAAGCCAAGGTGATAACCTGGACAATGGAGCTTTGATGCAGAACAGGGCAGGGAGGGTTACAGTGAGGGAGTGAGGACCTGCCGGGACAGACTGTCTGAGTGCACTCATGATGGGAAGAGGGTGAGGAGGACGGTCGGGTCCAAGATGTGACGGCTCTTGAAGGCCACACCCAAGAGTCTGATGCTGAAGGCAACAGAAAACCATTTAAGTTTCTTTTTTGTCTGTCCATCTATGTGTTTGTCATAAGAGAGTGAAAGGGTCAGCTATGCTCCAGAGAGACGACGCCAATAGCTGTGAAAAGAACAGATGTGGATGTGTGGGAGAGGTGCGGAGTGAAAGCATAAGGACCAAGTGGGCATTGTCCAGGCAAGAGAAGGTGAAGCCAGGCTTGCCATGGACTATTGTGGGAAGCAACAAGGTTCTGTTTATTGATTTTTATGCCATAATGACTTCGAGGACTTCCTAAGTCAACCTTTTTGCATTAGTGTGGCCCCACAGGATGGGCTGAAAAAAATCAGCAACATTAAATTGTGAAACTATGACCAAAAGTAGAATGTGGCTGCCCAGTGGCTAGAGATTTCACGAGGTTAGCAAGACCCCAAGGATTTTCCTTCTTTCCCTTCCCACTCACCTCTCAGCCACTTCCCTGAGATGGCCCAGCTGTTCCAGGCAGGGCTCTTCTTCTTGAGGAGAGGGAGAAAATAGAACTGTAGCTCACCATTTCTTCTCCCTTTGATCATCTATGGCAAAGTCTTGGCCAGAGCATGAATTTGAACCTTGAGACCCTGATTTAAAATGCTCCAAGGGTTGAAATCATTTCCAGTCCAAGAAAAACCAGCCCCTCAACCTACTGAGCTACATCACTGCCCTCCCCTGGCTCCTGTGCACCTCACTGTGGCCTGGAGACTGGACAGGGACAGAGATCAATGGCCCTGATGGCTGAGCCTACCTGGCCTGAGCGCTGGGAACACTGAGCTTAAGGCAACTGAGCAGGCCACTGTTCCACCACATTTATTATGGGGTTTAGAGACAGGAACTTTCGGGAACTAAAAATAAAGTTAAAAATATTCTCTGCTGAACTTTATCCCTATAGACTTATCAGCCCTGATTCTGTCTTACAACAGCTGTTATGTTGAGAATGAAATAGATTTCTCAGTTTTTAAGTCCAAAATGCTCTGTAAGCGTAGAAGTTTTCTTACACCGGAAGCCTGCCCATGGGAGCTTCCAGAGACAAAGCGATTCACACGCAGGGATCAAAGCCTGCGTGGCAAAGTGTTACTTAAGCCACATTAGAGAAGCTCTTTTACCACATGAAAGTGGCTTGCATCAGGTCCAAAGAAAAACAATGCCACTTAAAATTTATCCAAAGACTCGTGCTTTTAATTGAAGCCCTCTGTCAAAAAGATGATCTGACAGGCCACTTGAAATGTGAACTCTTGGATATAGAGATAGTTCATCATGTTCCAAAATAATAATTTAAAAAAACGACCTGCCTCTTCCTGCTGGTTTGGCTTATATGAAATTAGCACTGGCCAGCTCCATGTTCAGCAGGGGTTTCACCCCTGAAGCCGTCCTACGCTACCCATCATTTCTGGGTTCCAAGCCTGAGGGAGAACTACCTGCTGAAAGCACAAGGAAACCTCACTGCAACCCTCAACCCCAAGAGAGTTCAGGGAAGACTAGATTTGTTTTGGAAATACTACAGGCACCTCCATATAGATTCATGCGGAGACAACGACCTGGGACCCACAATAAATGTTTCCTGGGCATATATGAGAATTCTCGTATTCCCATGAAACCCAAACTCTAATAATAATAGTAAACATTTGTGCAGCGCTGTGGAGTTTACAACATCCTTTCACAGAAATTAGGGATTATTTTATTCCTGTGTTAAGGTAAGAAAATTGAAAGAAAAAAGAGACATGAGAACCTAAGTATCTTTCATCCCTCAATCTGATTTTCTCCTCGTTTATAAAATGGTTATAATGATACATGTGGAAGAGCTACTTCAAAGTCACGACGTTTAAATGAGTTAATGTTTAAAATATCTCAGAACACTGCCAGCCTCCATGGAGTCAGCACTATTTAAATATTTGTTCTTCCTTTCTCTTCCAGTGCTTTTGAAAAATTTAATTTAAAGAGTGGTCTGTTAAATGCTGCATTTACAAGATAAACCAAACTGCACTATTTAATAGAATAAATTCAAATTTGTCTTCTTAATATGTGCTTTGTGGCCCAGAAGATTCAGGAACATCCATAGGTTCTTATGTTAAACCAATTTTCCAGGGGCTGTGAATAAATCCTATCATTGGAATGCTGAAAGGGAAATTAAAATGTTGATTATTGGCTACAAAGATGATGAAAGTTAAGATTGCATGTCTGTGTACCTGTACCTACATGTTTTAAAAAAAAAAAAAATCAAGAAAATCGGATTCAAGTTCCCTTGAACGTGGGAGAGGCTTCTGTGCACGTGGGGGGCCATCTAGTGGCAGGTAGAGCCACATTCCACTGACTGAGGTAGTAGGTTTGGGACTTCAGGTAAAGCTTCTGGGAGAAGATTGATTGCTGTCATTCTGCAGATTTGGTATTGTGCATTTTACATCAACGTTAAAATGTCCACAACCCTGAATGCTTTGTTCCCTGCTCTCAAAGGAACAGTGCACTTGTCTCTAGTGCTGTGCGCAGAATCTCCAGCTGAGCCATGTAACCTGAGAACCTAACTAGCTATGTGCTCTATAACAAGGAGAGAAACTGGTTGAGAAGGATCTGAGTTCGAGCCTTCAGGAAGTCACAGCTGGGAGTATAGGAATCATCTTCACTAAGATTATCGCTTTTTGAGGGGACCATGTGATAAATGGGATATAGTAGGTGCCCCAAAAGGCCCATTGTGAACAACCCAGCCAGAGACCCTGTGGTCCAGTACAGCCAAGCCCTCCCAGTGCACAAGCCCTCCCTGCCACCGAAGGCCAGCCATGGTGCTGATGGGACCCCAAGGCTCATGGCTCTTCCCACATCCAAAAAGCAACACCAAGGCCCTGCACAGCATGCTCCTTCCTGGCCCCTCCCTCAGCACACTTCTCCAGCACGTGTGTCCCTGCCCCTTTGCATAAGGGCTCTTTCATCTGTACATCTGGTAACCCAGTGACCTAGGCCAGGAGGGACATCTGGTTCATGAGCTCAAGCCCAGGAAGAGGCTCATGAAGTCTATGAGGTCCCAAGTGCAGAGACTGGGGCCCCTGTCATCTCAGCAACCCCAGCGTCCAACACAGGGACTTGCACAAAGCAGATCTGGGTATCTGGGGAACTGAGTGGGGACCTGCACCCACGGGGGTGTGGTGCACACTTGCTCCTCTATGTTCCCCTCTCATCTGGACCAGGGTAAGAACACAGCTACATTTCCTTGGACAGGGAGTTCCTCCCAGAGCAGGAATCAATCATGTGCATCTTTGGATTTCCAAAGTCCAGCCAGGGCCAAGGGCATAATAAATGTCTGGGAATGGACAGTTAGGCTCTGCTATGTGGCCATGGGAGCCTCTACTCTGAGGAGTGCTGAGGGACTAAACGAGTTCATAAATGAACTCCCCCTTTCAAAGAATCGAACTCAACAGAGTCAGCACTTCTAAAAGAAGTCAAGGATGGCATAACTCACTTGACACAGCCTACAGCAGGGCTTCCTGGGGTATCCAGCTACTTGACTGCATTAAAATGATGGTTTACAGCCTTTCAGGGACCCAGTGCAACATAAAATGAGAGATGGCTGAATTGGCTTCATAATGAAAGAATGCTACTGTTCTGATTGCATCCCTCCCATGGAGGCTCTGCCTCTGGCCAGAGAGAAACAGGAATCCACAGAGGACAAGCTCTCCAATGTTGTAAGATGCAAGGATAGATACTACAGGAGCTGGAAACTCGCTACCTGCTAGGCACTGATTAGACACTTTACACATACTAAGTTAAACTTCACTGCAGCCAAATGCAATGCATATCACCGATTCCTAGTTTGCAGATGGCTTAAGCAGCTTGCCCAGGGTCCTATGTCATCAATAAGGTGTGGAGCTGAGAATCAGATGAGGTCAGTCTGATGCTGGAAAACATGCTCTATTCACTGCATCTATAATAAGACCCTGCTCAGCCTTTTGGAATCTTAGGAGAAGAGGAACGCCTAACTCATGGTCAAACGCTACTCAGGCCCAAGATATTGCTGAGATTAAAAAAAAAAAAAAAGCCATAACTAAGCAGGCCTAGAACTGGCTCTGAGGTTGGAAATTCACCTTTGCAGTACAGCAACACCTCTCCCTGGGGACTCCCCAGAGCCCTGGGCTGCCTCTGCCTTATGCTGTCTCTGGCCCAGCCATGATGATCTGGGGACTTTTGAGTGACCTGTTTTGTTTGCCTTCCAGTGTCCTGACCCAGCCTGTGCTAGTAGATCGTCTTCCTTGATCCTGCCGAATCCTGCCAACCTAAACTTGCCACCTGTCCAGCTGGTTCCCTGTCTGCCCTTGACTTCACTACCTCCCTCCTGCTCCAATCATAGCATTGCGCCAGCATCCAAGTTGCACCACTGCTTTCACTACAACTCTGAAACTTTTCAAATAGTGCTCCACAGCCTCTAGGATACATTCTAAGTCCCTCTGCTCAGCATTTGAAGCCCTCGAGGATCTGGTTCCAACCTGTTATTCTGGTCTTTTCTCCAGAACTGCTTCTGTGGTTAGGCCTGATATCATCCCATCTTCAGTGAGACAGTAGATCCTGTGCAGAAGGACCACCCCATGGCCGGTCACGCCTGGACTGTTTCTCTGGATGGAGAGAGTGACTCAGCGAAAGCGGGAATCGCTTTCACTGTCCTCCCTGTTTCCATGCTCCCCTCCCTTCCCAGGGAGCAACAATGTACCACAGAGAGGACAACCTCTAAGCGGAGCTAGGTCCCCCTCAGCTGTTTACAACAGGTGGCTGAGCTGGGAAGAACCACATGAGCTTGGTCCGTACAGAGCATCTGTGACAACCTGCTAACACTGCCCAAGAACCTCCATTCCAACTCCCATGTGGCCACACTTTCCCAATAATGTCACCATCCAATAACTCAAGTCCAGCTCTGGAGCTGGGATCCTGCTTGTGGCTACAAGGGGCAGTCACTGAGGTTAAGGAAGGGCCCCCATTTTCCATTCTGGTTTGATGACCGCCTTCATAGTTCATTTCCTATGAGCCTGAAATTTCCTTCCAATTAACTGAGAGGTACTGAACTTAGTGTTTTTTATTTTTTAGAAATGGAGCCATCACAGCTTTAAAAGATTGAGGTATTAAAGGTTCTGGGTGGGGACCAGAATTTTACTGCCTGAAGTCAAAATTAACTCTCTTTTGTGTTAAGAAATATTTCTTGGAAGGAGGCCTTCTAACATCAAATGATAGGATTTGCATGCAATAGAAACATAAGTCCAGAAGCTTCTGGACATCTCTGAAAACCCAAAATTAAGGGACTTTGAAGAGTTGCCTCCCACTGTATTGGGTTGATTATAGGTTTCTCAAGGGTAATGATTGTCATTTTCATCTCTGTATCTCTAACTTTGCTTGGCATCTAGCATAAGCATTTGATAAACATTTATTGAATGAATGAATAAATCTTAGATTAATCTCAGCCAAATACCACCAGGGTAAAAGCCCAAATCCTAAGATCCTCAATGATCATTCCTTTCTCTGAACTTCTACTATCTTGAGAAGAAGTATGACACCTCTCAGTACCTGCAGCTGTGTCCTCCACCTACTGTGTGCCTAGACTGTCAGATCTGCAAGAACAAAGGAGATGACCTTGACTTCTTTTCTATAAGTCTAACACCTAGCCACTGCTATGCATGACTCTCAGTGAATACCTATTTAATAATCTTGATCTAAATGAATATTGTATCAACCACTTTAGAACCACAAGTAGTGAGCGGGGATGTTTGTTCATGGCAGTACTTACCTATATTTCTAGGTAAATGAAAGCCATGTCCAGAAGACAATGTCCTTCCTTTAGTTCACGTCAGGATTACATGTCAATCAGAGTAATGAAGACAAAGCCAAACCTTCTATTAGAAACGCTTGTAGAGAGAGAAATCTTTCAAGTATTTATACCCAGAGCACTGGGGGATGTGTCATCTATACTTCATTCTTTTCTTCCTCTTTTCTGTAAAGATGTATTAAAGCCCTTTGAGCCAAGCAGTGTACCAGGATTTGGGAATACAAAAGTGAACACTATACTCTCTTTGCTCCCAAGGAGCTGAGGCTGGAGGAGGACAGAGAGATAAAATAGCTTCGTATGTGCTATGGTGCTGCAAGTTCTAGGCTAAAAATGCCCATGGGGATCATTAAACCAGAGTTCAGGGCTCAGGGAAAGTGGTATCTCAGCTGAGGCCTGATGGATCAGTAAGAGTCACACAAAGAACAGCTGAAGAGTGTCCCTGGCAGAAGGGACAGCAGGTCCAAAGAAGAGCCCCCAGAGAAGCTTGGCACATCCAGGGAACTGCAGGTAGTTACCAGGGTGGCCGGTGATGAGAGGACACAATTACGGGAGACAAGGCCAGAGAAGTAAGCAGAGGTCGTATCATGAAAGGCTCTCTAAGCCATATTAAGGAGTTTGAACCTTATCTTACAGTCCATGGGGAATGGATAAAGGGTTTTAAGCCAGAGAGTGACGTCAGATATAAATGTTTCAAGATACTTCTGCTGGTTGGTAGAGTTTGAGTTAGAAGGACACTATGCCAGAGGAAGGGAGACCAGGTTAGAGGCTGTTGCATCAATCCATGTGAAAGATTACTGGTGGCCTGGACTAGTGTTGTGGTGGTGGGGAGGGAAGAGAATGGAAGGATTCAGGAAACATTTGTGATACAAAATTATTGATTACATTTAGGGGCTGAAAGGGGAAAAAATCAAGGATGATGCCCTAATTTCAGAGTTGGGCAATTGGGTGCACAGTGATGCTTTTCAATGAGATTAAGAACCAAAGAGAAGGAACGAATTAGAGAAAGTAATGAGTTCAATTCTGGGCATGTTGAGTTTTTGGTGTTTGAGCGGGATCCAGATGGCCATGGCTAGGGGGTTGGCTGGCTGTATGGGTAGTTCTAGAGAAAAACTGGGATGAAAGAGCGTGTATTTCAGAAGCCATGGGAACACATGATATCACTCAGAGAGAATGCGAGAATCGAGATGAAAAGAAAACCAAGATAAGAACCTTAAAGAACAAACATTTCAGGGATAGACAGGGGAAGAGATAGAAAGTCAAGGATAGTGTCATCTCAAGTAAACCAAGGGGGCGGCATGTTTCAGGAAGAAATAAGAGAGTGCCCAGCAATTTCGATTGCTGCTCAACGGTCAAATAAGATGAGGATTAAAGTCTCCATTGCACTTAGCAACTAAATGGTCACCAGTGACTTGGCAAGTGCAGGGTCAGTGAACATGTAGGAGAACTAAGGGGAGGTGGGGGTGGGGACGCTGAGCAGGGACAACTTCCAAGAAGTGTGGGGTGGAAGGGAGGAGGGAGCAGGGAGTTAGGGAAGAGGAGGAAGGGGGTCAGCGGGGTTTGTCTGGGATGGGAAAGTATTTTATAACAAATGGCCTTTCCTATGTTAGTTAGACATTCCTAAGATCATCACAAACTACAGAGACTTGTTTTTATCGAGACTCCTAATTTTTAATCTTGAGATTGATTTTTTAAAAGTGCAATAATTCAACGAGCAATGGTGAATATGTCCTACTAAAAGACATTCAGCTGCTAAGAATGGGAACATAGACTAGTCCAGGCAAGAGATATTTCTAAAATGCCTAAATGCAGAACTATGAATTTAGCATCCTGAAAAATATGTTCTCAAATGGCTGAGAGAGGTCCTTTGAGATCTGTTTCCTCATCTGTAAAATCGTCTGGAGAGAATATTCGGGAGGATGCGGGTGTGTGTGCACATTTGAAGTTGTACTTATACTTGAAATGTTGGGAGCTTGAGCTTATTGCCATTAACTGGGACAGGTGTGAAGGGTACAATTGTTGCAAGGGAAGTAGGGTAATTGTTTTTATGTGACCTTTTCATTCCAATTCTTTTTTTTTTAAAGGTGTTTCCTAATTAATTCACCTTAGAAAACAGAGAAAACCACAAATAGATTGCATAGAGCACTTAAGTAAATTATTTTTTGCTCTAGTAAATTATAGTCTTCTTGGTTTGTTCATGTGATTACCTATAATTTACTTTAATGTAAATCCTCATATTCCAGTGATAAAACATTTAATCTAAACAGGAAGTGGGCTCTTCCACATCCCCTGCCTTACTGAATGAGCAGGTGTCAAACACAGCGGAATCTTGGTGAGAGGAAGTGAGCACCGTGAGACACAAAAGTCATTTCTACAAGTGTGACAAGGAATCATAGCCCCATCTCCAAAAACAAACAAACAAACAAACAAACTATATTATCCATACTTGTTTTTTATATTGAGCAAAATGAATATGATTTGGAACATAATTTAGAATTTTATTAAACCCCTTCTAATAAATGGAGGGGGAAAAAAATCAGTCTGGGAATCATTCCATTTGCTTGAAGCAAACACACGCTTTGAGTCTTGATGATAACAGCATCTATCATCATTGCCAGATGCTATTTTAAGCAATTTACATGTGTTAACTTACTTGTCCTCACAACGATTCTCACAGTATACCCTATGGTTATTTCCATTTTGCAGATGAGGAAACTGAGGTACAAAATCTCAAGTAACTAGTTCAAGGCCATAGAAGTAAGTGGTGAAGCAAAGAACACTTTCTCTTAGCCCTTGAATCTAAGGCCAAGCTGGCCCCAGCACTCTCTGCTAAAAGGTTGAGAGATGAATATTTAAACTCTATGGAAAAATCCACATTTTCCTATCCCTGGAATTCTGTACCTAGCATGGGACTCACAACTAAAGAGAGGGTCAAAGAACTTGGGGCTAATTACTGAATGAAGCAAAAGATGGCTGGGGAAAATTTCAGTTCGGGTGTTTGAAAGCCAGTGATATTTCGCTATCTGAACAGAAGCCGAGGAACATCTGAATAATGTTCTTCATCGGAGCTGCATCCAACTCCACCAGCCACAGGACACACTTGGAACCTAAGCACCACGTCCTTGAGATCTGAGGATGCCCCTGACTCACCGCCAGCAGGAAGCCACGCTTCCTCCCCGCCTGGCTGCATTAGCATCGCAATGGCACATGACAGCACCCGCCATAAGCACTCTTTATAGACTCTCCTTTCTCTTCTTCAAAAGCAGGAGATCCCCGCATCACTCAGAAGAGGTATACCTGTAGTCCCACCTGAAGCAGGGTGCTGAACGAGCCCTCTGAGGATGTTTTGACCACAGGGATCTTAACAGAACGAAGAGCCAAGTTTTACTTTTGCTTTCCCAGACCAAATTATCTCTCCAGGCCCCCTCTTATAGCCTGACAAAAATTCTTAGGATGTCTCTGGGGACACAGCAAATCTTATTCTTGGTCCTATTTACAGATCGGCTAGGACATTAACTGATTTTCTCAAGATTACAAACCCAGACATCTGTGTGGCTAATAGGAAAATGTCAGTGCCTTAGATTCCCAGCCTTTGCTTAGCTGAGCAGCCCCAAGATGAGCAGATTCCCTGTATGGAAGGCCTGAGATGTGCCCCACCCCCAAATCATGTTTATGAAAGAGCTGCTCCCAAGGAAACCAGTCATTCCAAAGCGTACTAATTTGGAATTTGTATTCCTTGTCAGGGGCTGAGATTTGCTTTTGCATTAGCTATAGGAAGACAACAATAACTCTGAAAGAACATTGAGGACCTGGGTTTTGCTCCAGGCTGGGTCATTCTGAGAGTCCTGTTGTCTGTCCTGGCCTTGCGTTCTTCACCTTTAAGATGAGAAGTGGTGTGGGAAGGGTCTTTGAGGAAAGACTCTCCAAGTTCTTTTCTAGATCTAGAAGTAAGATATCACTTCTAGATAACAATAATACATGTTGCAAAACCAAGGCAATGACAGGATTTAAACTTTTAGGCCAAGAAGTGTGGTCTTAGGGCACACAGTCATCTCTCTGCCATTTGTTTTGCAGCAGTGTTTCTCAAACTTTCCATGGTCCATGGTCGCAGACTAGGGTTTCATCCCAACCCATCACAGACCAATATTAGCACTTCGCTCATGACACATGCAGCTCACGACGCCAGTGCTGCAACACCCAAACTTGTCTACCCTACTCAGTGAGATGGGTACACCGATCACTTGCTTGGATGTCGTACTGCATTAATTATTAAAGTTTCTAAACACCTTATTGGCAGTTTCTGTCCTTACCTTGTCACAGACTGGTAATAAACATTTGGCTGAGCAGAAGCAGTCTCTGGACCATACTTTCAATAGCACTGGGTTTGGCCATTTTTCTATAAAAAGCAAGTCCCAAATGGACTTGAGCAGGGTGTCACTCAGACAACTTAGACAGATTTTTTTTTTTTTTAATAAGCAACTGGAAAGCAGAAAGCTACATTTTTAAATAACTCTAGCCTCACATGCCATCCAAACTGGTCTGCCCACAATTGCTCTGGATTCCTCTCAAATCCGTCTGTCATACTGTCCTAGTTCTTCTGCCTTTGTTCTTTTTCATCCTCCACATTAGCTGACAGGCCCTGAGCAGGCCCAGCTGCTCTGGAATTCCTGCTGAAGGCCTCGGGCAGCAGGCAAGAGCTGTTCCCAGAGCAGGAGGAAACCTGAAAGCTGCACTGGACAGGGAAGCTTCTAGCCCTGGTAGGGCAGTGGCCACTCCTCTTTCAGCACTGCACTCCCAGCCTCCCTTCCCCGCTCTGTCCTGGCCACAGTGGTGAGGATTCACACCACCAAGGCACCCCTGGACCCGAATGCCCAGCCACAGCTTGGTTCTGAAATGGCATGCTATGCTTAGGGCAGTGGCGTCCCTCTCAGCTGACTCTGAAAGCAGAGGAGAAGTCTGGTAAAATTAAACAATTTGGAGTTATTTATACATTGAACATTGTCACATCACTCTTTTATTTTTATAATAGAAGCTAAAACCTACTGGGCACCAACTCCTAGGCAGCGATAATCCCTTTGCATAGATTGACGTAATAGGCACCACTACCCAATAAAGTTGATCTCATTATTATTATCTTCTTTTTATAGAAGAAACTGGAGCAGAGAGGGGCTAAAGCACTTGCCTAAGATTTACACAGGCAGCAAGTACAGACCCTGGACTTGAACCCGGAAAGTGTTATGCTGATGGTCATGCCCTTAACCATAGTCCTACACCATCTCTGGATGCAAATAATGTTTTTTGAACCTCATGGCAATCCTATGGACCACCTAAGGCTGGTGCAGGTGAGTTAAACTGACAAATATTTATTGAGCAGCCACTAGGTGCCAGGCAGTATTCTAGGTGCTCAGGTAGAGTATGTTGAATGTTGGCCCCAAAAAGATATGTCCACATCCTAACCCCTAGAACCGATGAATGTGACCCTATGTGGCTAAAAGGGTCTTTGCAGATGTACTTAATTTAAGGATCTTGAGAAGAGATCATCCTGGGTTACCCAGGATGGCCTTAAACCTAATGATAAGGGTCTTTTCTAAGAGACAGAGGAGAAGACACAGGGAGAAGAAGAGGCCATGTGGAGACGGAGGCAGAGACTGGAGTGATGCAGCCA
>RJWJ010016677.1:0-34136 GCA_004363605.1 Indri indri | reverse complement strand
TTGTGGTTTGTTACTTGGAGTGCAAACTAGGTTATTACCAACAATTTAGACTTTAGGCTTATAATCAAACAAGTTTGTTGCCGCCTCCAAAGTAGGCAGGTTGATTGAATTTTGTACTCAAGGATTACACAATTATATTTTTGTCAATTTAATTCTGTTTGAAATAAAAACATCTCAATGTTTAAAACCTCTGAGGTGAAATCTTTTGTTTAATATGAAGCAGCACACATTATATATCTCTTCTGCCATTTTTCATATTTCTCGAAATAGTGTTTCTTTATCCTTTCTTTGGTCCCCTCTCTGCCAGTTAATTCATCACTTCATTCCTCAGAGAAAAATCATGAAGCATATCTAGGAGGAATTATTGTAGTATTATGAAGAGTTTTGCTTCTTTGGCAGTTGGCTTTTGCCTTTTCTTAAAAAAAAATATTTTATATGCAATTTGAAATTGTGAATTGTGGACAATCTTTTTGTGGACTAAAAAAGGGTGAAAATGAATGAAAACATATACAAGACTGGAAGGAGAATTTTAAACTATGTGATTTATTAGACATACTAGAGAAGATAAAAAGCCCAGTCCACACTAATGTGAATCCTAATATCACCAAGTAGCAGTAACTACTAGATGACAACTTTCCCAGTCACTGTCTGCTATTTATTCAAGATAGGTAAACATGCATCTGATAGTTCTGTTTGGACTCTTGCTTTCAAAATCCAAGCTCTAGGATTAGCATCTAAATTCCTTCAGAACATGGCCCTACTTGCAATTGTAGCCTCCTTTTCTTCTTGCCTTCCCTATAATTTCATACATATTTTTTTCTTTTAATGCTCCAGCCACATGGGGCTACTTGAGTTCTTGGGACTTAAGTTATTTCGTGCCACATCTGCTGCTGGATTTGTTCACACCGCTTGAGTATCCTGTGATCTGCCAGTGCAGGTGTCTTTCAAAATCAGTGTAGACAAACTTCCTACAGGAGAATATCACTGCCAGGCTATGTGCCATTCTCTGAACTCTTAGCTCGCAGATAACTCCACATTCTGTCCTATTGAAAAAGGTAGAGGTGGTGGCCTGTTCAATATTATGTTCCCAGTGGAAGACATTCAGAAGTTGCCATCAATTTTCTTAATGCTTGGAAAATTGTGTGGGATTTTATTATACGAGTGAGAAATTGAAGTAAACTATAATTGTGTTAATGAAGGTAAGGTTTTACTATACCTGTCTGGTAAGTATATTGGGGTTACTAAAAGATGTGATAGAATTCAAACTTATTTGGCATAAAAAATGGACTTTTTGTAAGAAAAATAGGGAAGAAAGTTTTGTCACATAAGCAATGTTAAAAGCACTGAAAACTGGAAAGTCAGCAAGATCTTAGTACTGATTTAAACTACCTGTTGTTCAAATTGTCTTGTGTATTTTTGACACACAATTAAAAATCATAGTTCAAAATTTAAGAAGCCATGAAATTATAATTTATTTTGTATTAACTAAGTTCTATCATATTTATTTCTAATGATATCAACTTAAAGATTGCCAGTAAAGATCAAAAACTTAAAAGTAATTCACATACAAATATTTAGCTGAGTTTCTATGTGCTTCAGAATTTTCAATAAAAGAAAGGATATTTGGAAATCTTAATAAAAGAAAATAGATTTAGAAGAGAAAATAGTTTTAGAACAGAAAAATAAACAAACAAACATGTATATACTGGCTACTACATTTTAGCACCATGGACAATATTTTTTCTATTTCATAGGGCTTAGCTCAACCTGTTACCACCTTTTTATTTTGAATGGTGAAATAAAAATTCTGCTCCGTTAGATGACTTCTCAAAAGTGCATTACTAGTTAATAGCAGAATTAGAAACTTAGTTGAGATCAAATTATTTAAAATCTACCCTGGTTTTTAAATATATTGTATCAAGAGAAAATATTTTAGTTTCATATAAAGACAGTAAATTTAATTTGTATACTTGATTGCTTTCCATGTCAAATTCTCATGAAAATCTAGAGAAAATATGCTATATTGGGGAAGTAGAACCAAAATGTAAAATCAGGGTTGGGGGGTTTTCATTAAATAAGAAATTGAGGAATTTTCACAAGGGATAGTGCAAATGGGACACAAATGAAGAAAGTTGTGACTGTAATCAAAAGTAATAAGAAATAGCATCTGTTGAGAACTTAGCATATTCCAAATGGAAGCATACACAAGATAACAAGGTGAATTTTAAACTGAGTGATCCGTGAGACACAGTATGTGCCAAACACTGTAACCAGCACATGGCTCAACCCATTAAAAGAAATGCCAGGTAAGGATGTAAGTAAACCAAATAGACAACTTTTCCAGAAATTCATATAATGGAAAACCAGAGAATAACTAAAATGATGTAGGTATCTATTTATTAACATAAAAATATCCAATATTATTATTGACACTCTTGATCAACAAAAAATAAGCTAAAGTATAAATTCAAGTGCAGGTTTGAGAGGCAGAAAACAAGAAAGAAGAGAATGAATATTTGTATGGAAGAACATTGTGGTTGATCCTTCTAGTGCTTACCCACAGCCATTTATTCTCTTTTCAGACATTTGAAAGGAATACACCTCCCCATTACTTCCAGTTAGACAGAGCCAGGTGACTAACTGTAACTAATGGGCTATGGCCAAAGCATTTAACTGCCTGTGTGGAACCCTGCATCACCCTTGCTCTCCTTCCCTGCCATGGTAAGCCCTGAAACCTCATGATGAGACGGTGTTGTCCTAAGATGGTGGAACTTCTGTCACCCCAGGGACCTTGAGTGATATTAATGAGAGCTAACCCTTTCATTGAACAATGTTGACTGTAAATATGAGCGGGAAATAAACTTTTGTTGTTTGAAGTCATTGAAATAAGGTTTTCTTACTGCATCATGGCCTAGACTAGCCATGCAATGTGTATGTACCAAATACGTATATGTGTATCAGCAAGGTGCATGTATGTGTGTATACACTAAGAACATTGTTTTCTTATCTCTGAATTGTAGACATGTTATTTTATCATTATTTTCTGGTTTTGTTTTTTGGGTTTTTACTGAAGTACATTTTCTATTTTAGCTGTTGTGCAGTATATGGGGAATAACATAATCAGTTATTCAATCAGCTGTGACTGTTTTTTTGGAAATCAAGAGGGAAATGGCTCTTGCATATTGACTTTTCAGTTATATCAAGAGCCATAATTAAAATCAGTTCATCAACTATAGACATCTTTGTTTCCCTGGTAAAAAAAAATTAGAATTTACCTAATTTTCAGAGATAGTAAGAATGCAGGCATTTGGTAAAACACATTCATATAGATTAAATATTTTAATTTAGTATTTAGAAGAATTACAAAAGTAAGCAATATCAGAAAAATAGAAGGGTTAATAAATAGCAACCTCTTCATGTCTGACAAGATATTGGTATAACAAAAGCAGATATATAGCTTAAATACAGTCTTATGTATGTCTTCAGAACCTAACTACATGGAATTTATCTTGTGAGTGGGCAGGAGAGTGCACATTAATGGATACCAGTGAGACACTTTTCTTGCCCTATTTGTAACAATACTCAAGTGTGACCTGAATGGCTCCCTAGTGCTTGGATTTATATTCTTCTCAGAGGCACTGGATATTGTATTTCACTACAAAGAGCTAAAAACATTGCAATCATTATTTATAAATCTTTTAGAAAAATGCATTTTCTTAGCAGCAACTATGGCAACAGGGAACTTGAAATGACACTGGAAAAGAATTGAGCTCAGTTGCAACGGGTACTGTACACAGAATTTATATTTTATCACCATCTATATTTTAAAACCAAAAAAAAAAATAAAACAAATATTCGGTATATATGATTATTTTCTATATTTAACTCATGTGTTATATTTAAGTAACATTTAAATATTGTAAAATAAAGTACATTTATGTGATTATCAAGAAAAATGTATAAACATAAAATGACTCTAGATGAATCAAAATCATTTCATTTCTAGGGTATAGCCAACTTTACATATTTGCAACAATACTATCATTTATAGTGATAGTGCTTATATTACTGTCATTTGTTATAAATTTAAAAATTTTTCTGGAAATGAAAATATGGTCAGTCTTCATAGGTGTTTAATTTAAAGCAAACTTTTACATATTACTTTTAAGAACATATTTATAGGACCCTTTTATATTACATTAGATACAGAAGTAGCTTTTTTCTTAACAATTGTTTTACCCTATGTTGAAAGTCCCTTTTTTAATTCAGAAAAGTTTCTACTACTTAAAATTTTTCTTATTAGGATATATTTTTTTCTTCAAAATTAAAAGTGTACATTAATTAAAGGGATCATTAGGAGTTCTTATGTTGATCAGCACTTTTAGGCCTACATTAGCAGGTCCAGGCAAATTGTTCCTCCAAGAATAATATTGGCAACTTATTATATCTCAGTGTATGACTTGACCATCATTGTATTAGTTTGCTAGGGCTGCCACAGCAAGTACCACAGACTGGATGGCTTAAACAACAGGAAAGGGGAGTTAGAGGTCTAAAATGAAGGTATCAGTAGGGCTGGTTCTTTCTGAGGGCTGTGAGAGAAGGACCTGGTTGTAGGCCTCCCTCCCTGGCTTGTGGGTGGCAACATTTTCCCTTTCACATCGACTTTCACCTGTATCTATTGTGTCCAAATTTTCTCTTCTTATAAGGATACGAGTCATATTGGAATGGGGCCCATTCTAATTAACTATTTTTTATTTACTTGCCTTTTTAAAGACCCTATCTCCAAATACAGTCATATTTTGAGGAATTGTAAGGTTAAAAACTGAATGTATGAATTTTAGGGGGATACAATTCAACTCATAACAATCGTTTAATTTCATAATATCATTTACTG
The DNA here is from genome assembly GCA_004363605.1 of Indri indri. Classification (NCBI taxonomy): domain Eukaryota; kingdom Metazoa; phylum Chordata; class Mammalia; order Primates; family Indriidae; genus Indri; species Indri indri. The sequence goes on along the minus strand of RJWJ010016677.1, from coordinate 29,242 downwards.
GAAATGTTTGTTTCCAAAAATTGTTCTACAAATTCTACAAAAAATAGTAGTTAAATTTTGGTATATATGTTTATTACTTTTAGACTGTACTGCTCAGCATATATATGTATATATTAGATGAAAGAATGTAAATGTTTCTTAGGATTTTATACCTCTCCAAAAAAAAAAATACCACTTGAAAATCCGTGGCAATTTGTGGATATAAATAGTGATATTTGAGAAAATTTTCCCTAATATTTTCCCAAATATTGAAGATTAAATGTTTTAAAAGTTACTATTCGTTCTTTTGATAGGGAAACAAAATAGTTTATCGTTATTTGCATTTGCATTTCTAAAATACCAGTGGCATTAAATGCTTTTTATATAAGCATTTTCTGTTTCTTTTTTGAAGATAAGGAATAGCATTTTTTGGTCTATTCATTCCATAACAATATCATTATTTTCTTTGCAATAAAATGTTACAGCATTTTTTTCTGGGCTTTTGGTATGACTGTTAATTTTTTTAATGGTGTGTTGCTCCTGAGCACAATTTTTTTTTTTTAATTTCAAAATATTGCAGGGGTACAAATGTTTTTGGTTACATGTATCCATTCTGTTATGCTGGAGTCAGGGTTGTAAGTGTGCTCATCACACAGATAATGTTCATTGTACCTGCTAGGTAGGTTTTTGCCCATCCCTTCCTCCCCTCTCCCCAGTGCTTGATTTCCACTGAGTTTTACTTCCCTCTCTGCACATGTGTGCTCATCGGTTAGTTCCAGTTTAATAGTGCATATATGTAGCATTAATTTATGTACTAAATTAAAAAAAAACACTTTTGTGTATAATGCTTACTAGATTTATATAAAAATGCACATATTTATTTTCAACAACTAAGGAATGTGTAATTAGATTTTGTCTCTTATCACAGTATCTACCACCATTTTTAAATTGGGGCCTTTGCCTGCCTTAAGCGTTTTCCTTCAGGGGTTGCTCTCCCCAGAGTAAGCTGGGCCACCTCTAGTCACACTTCCTTCGTACTTAACTGTGTCCCAGATCTTGCTTTTCTCATGTGAATATAGAAAGACGACCCACAGTGGGGTTGGGAGCACGTTTTTGCCATCAGAATGAAACCAGACTTTGGTAGAGGAATTCCTGTCCACTTTTCTAGTTCTGTGTCAGTTTACAAGAGTGGCAAAGGCTAAACTTCTGTGTCCCTCATTCTACTTCTTTTTTATAAGGTGAGACCTGGGCTCAGCATGGAAGATAGGATTCCCTGTCCCGGGGTCCTCATCAAGGCTCCATTAGGTAATAAATGGAGATTCCTTTAGTATTCCTGCATTAGTAAATCTTGGTACTGGCTTTTCTGTTTGTTTTGTTTTGTTTTTGTTTTTGTTTGGTTTTTGTCTTTTGCATCTATTGTATGTGGAGATTTTCTTCAATCACATGTGAAGCCACAAGGGGGCTGTAGAAGCCCCTTGTCTACCTTTTACTACTTAAAAGAAATTTTTCTTTTTTATGTATGTTTTATATTATAATAAAAAAATATACTATTTGACCTATTTAGGTCAATAAAAAGTCAGCTAAAATTTAATGAGACTGATTATGTATTTGATTTATGGAGAGCATCCTAATTATTCTATAGTCACTACATTTTATTGTGCAGCTAATGAAGCTACAATCTCTTATGTAGGGGTATTGTCTATAAGCAAGAGTTAGAGGAAAGAGAAATCTACAGACGAACTTTAGAGGGCTGATCTTTAGGGACCCTCCTCATGCATTAACTAGCTAGTATTTACTTCTTTTTTTCTATGCCCTGAGACCCAGGGATTAACTAAGTCTGGGTTGTTCTTTGGTGTATTAATATTTTATGCCTTAGGGTTCTTCTCCTACCAAGTCTGGCTATAGTCTTCCCAGAAGCCTCTAAATGTTGTCCCTGAAGGTAGTCATACGAGGTATTCTTAGATTTTCACTTTAATAAAAGATTCAAGAGAGTAGAACTTTCAAATAAATTAATGATGTAATGAGAGAAGTTTTCCACTCTAGTATTCCTCCCAATTCATCAATTTGGTGATCCATACCGGTGATATCTGCGATTACAATGCTACTTTAGGACTGATACAAAATCATATGGTCAAAGGTTTACTCATCTGCATAAAGAATATTTTTTCCTGTTCTTTGCTTTTAAACCTACCATCAGTTCCCCCCCCCCAAAAAAATATATATATATGGCTTAAATTCCTAATTATATTCAGCACCCTTAAGAGTTAAGAAAGATGGATGAACATGTGATCTGTAAAAAATTCAGAAGGAAGAGAGTAAATTTTGCCTTTCACTAATCCAAAATCAAGAGACAAGTGGATTAATCAGTCATTAGGAGTAGTATCACCTACTGTTCTATGCGGATCTGTTACTAAATGAAGACAATCTACTTACCATAGACAAGTAGTCATAAAAATTATTTCATATGACAACCACTAAAGGAACTTTTTAAATCAACTCCCAGATCTCACACCAAACTTACAAAATCATTCTCTCCAATGGTGGAACCCAGGCACAGATGTTGTGTGAAAATTATAGAGGCGATTTTTATGCCCTGCCAGAGTTGAAAACCACTCTGATGGCTGATAAACCAAAATCACAAACAATGCATTTTGCCAATCCTCTCCACAATTTAACCTTATGAAATCTGCAATTGACTAATTAATCTTACATTCATCAGAAAATGTCCTGCTGTTATCATTAGAGAGGAAAAATAACTTGAATAAAAACAATGCCATCTTTGCATTTGTTTTCCAATACAAAATTGAATTTTGTTGACACCTTAAATTATTGTCTTGTTTTACTACTAATTATAACTCTAATCTCTTATTGATAAATATTGACTATTATATTACTAGTAATATTTACTATGGATTAAGGTCTATGAGAAACACCTGACGTGATTTCTAAGATACATAAAAAGAAGATATATAGAATACCTTTTTTCTTTTTAATTATTATAGATACATAAAAGTTGTATACCTTTATGGGGTACATATGATGTTTAGATACAGGCATACAATGTGAATTAATCCAATTGGTTAAACAGAAAAACGTTTCCAATCTGGCCAAAGTATAAACTAAAAGCACAAATATAAGGAATAACAATTACATTTTTATGTGATACTGTACATGGTCATTGGAAACTATGAAGACTGACTTTAAGAAGAAAGAAAAATGCAAAGTAGTTCTTCCTACTCATTATTATACACATACACACACACACACACACACACACACACACACAGATATCACAATCAGTCTTATTTACATTTTCTTTATTACTACACTATGAGTGGTGAATGATAATTAATTCAACTTTAAAACAACTCACAGAATATTCCTGGACTAAATAATAGACACTTTAAAATTCAGCCTCAACTCTAAGAACTGGAAAATCACTTCCCTTCCATGTGGTAGCAGAATGTTTGTTCCTTTGAGCCATCTATTTCTAAAATGGAGTGCAGAAAAAATAAAAGCTTGAGTAAAACTATTACTTTATCCATGGTAAGACACAGTAAGACTCTAAGAAGTGGCCAAGAAATCTAAAGCAGTTTATCCATCAAAACTTATTGAAAAAAAAAAAATCACTTTTAACCTTTCGAAGAAAAAATGTTGACAGATATATGGGAAGATAACAACACATTGTTACTGATCATGGCGACTCGATGTGAGGTAATGATGAGTTTTAAAAGTTTATTTGAAGCCCATGCAGTCTAATAGAGTATAAGAAAGTGGGGTCTTCTATAATATAAAATGCGAGGGTTTTTTTTTTTTTTGCATAAAAAATTATTCGCAAGTCATTTTCTTTAATCAGAACAGTTATCATAGCTAGAAGACTTGAACTAATCTTTCACTGCTACTATTTAGGTGGAAAATGGAAACATTTTAAACTTTGGTAAGATTCCTAAAAGAAGCAGCCAAAAAAAAAAGAGTTAAGAGGCTTTAGCATTACAAAATTCCAGAATTGGGCTGAGTTCTACCAAAGACTAGATGGGTAATTTGGGGTTAATTGCTTAATTAGTGGCTCCAATATTCATCTGTAATATACAGAGTATATAAAAAAAAAAGCATGTAGGGTTGTAGTGAAGACTAAATTACAACAAGTATGCATGATATTTAGTGCAGTGCTTAGCACACAGGAAGCCCTCAATAAATAGTAGCTACTGTTGCTGTAAATCAGATATACATAACATGTATGCATATCTCCATGTGCTGATTAATTACTACTTCTCAGAAAAGGATCTGAGGTATATATTTAATATGCACGTCCGTATGTTCATTTAGCGCTTATCAATAATCCTCATCTACTTGATTAGAATAGCAACTTATATTATATGATATCCTATGTTTTGTTCCTTCAAAATTAAAAATTACAATAAATACTAAGTTAAAGGAAGATGTAAATACTAATGAAAATCTAGTTATAAATAGAAAATCACTTAAAAAAAAGCAAAGCATTTTGAATGGCTCTAGATAGATGGGCATTTTCCTTTTTAAAAAAAATAAGATAAAAAGCCATACTATGTGTCTTGTAAAGCTGTTTGGACTTTTTGGTTTTTCTAGGGTAAACAGCACAGACATAAACTTATCATAGAAAAATGCACTTTATGCATTTTCAATATACTCTGAAATAGATACTTCATGAAATTGTTAAAGTTGCTTTTCTGTACAACTTTACATATTTAAACAGGTTTGTGAGAAAATGGATGATTTCTATGCTTCCAAATGTTATAACTGTGAATGTTGAGATTTTATAATTTTGAGTTTATATAATAAAGTAATTAAATTTTAAAAATATAACAACATAACTCACAAAATAAATTATTACAAAAAAGAATGTAAGTAGGTACCACCAACATAAAATATTATCAGAAAATATTTAATAAATAATTAATAAAACCTCCTTTCATGAGGTTTGACCCTGGGATGGTACATATCCTGGGAAGATTTTTTTTTCATGTCATTATGTCACAGAGACTATATTAAGTAGTAATTACTACTAACAAAATGTAATATTGTACAAATTACCAGAGCCATCCTTTTTATTAACAAAACTTGATAAAAAAAATAAGAAAGCTATTGCTAAAACTATCACATTAATATCCCTCTGAGATTTGAACTATAACTGCAGTCACTTTTATTCTGCCCCATGAGACATAAGAGTAATGCAGGAGACAGCTAGCAATCCACTCATGTAATTATATTTCTCCCTATGTTTGAATTATTAGGCAGAATTTTTGCTGATAGAACTACTAATTCCCTTCATATTAAACTCAGTTATTCTTGGGCCACAGAGAAATTTCAAACACAGGATAGTTACCACATATTGTTTGTCTATGACCTCTTCTTCTACCTTATCAGGAATATGGAGAGGTTAAGGAATTGCAGGAAATAGAGAAAAGTTATAATATTGCCTAGCAACACCTCAAAATATTAAAGTCATGGAAGACTCACCAGGAATAAGAAAAGGCGAAATCATTTAAAAACTATTTTAGACATAGTTTCTATGTCATCTATGTAGAAAAAGAGAGCTAAGCAGAAATAGGCTCATTTTCCATGCATCAGAAAAGCAATAGAGGAATAGAAAGAAATAAAGACATACGTTTCTAGTCATCACTGCAAACTCACATCAGGGCAGTAAAATTTCCATCAAAAGTATCCCAAAATGAGTCCAAATTTAAAGTAATAAAATATACACCTAATACAAAAACAAAAAATTGAGTTAAAACACTACAGTCTTGATTCAGTGTAGCATCCAAGACATCATTTCTCCTTTTGTTTCAATAAATAGTAGATAAATTTGCTTTTTATTTTAAAATTTAAACAATTTTGTTATATTAAGTATATAATATATTTATGTTGAATCATAGAACCTGACAATTCAGATGCTGGTGTCATTGATAATGGCTCTCAAAAGCTTTTAATAATGGGATTGAAGAGTTCCTCTAAAGCATAAGATATAATGAAAAAAAAATCACAAGGTTTAAAGTCAGAATATGCCTATCAGTGTTGTTATGAGGATTAAATAAAAGAAGTAAATAACACAGGGCCTCCATTATGGGAATAGGGAGGTGTTTTCAACAAATATTTGCTCAGTCTTACTCTGATTTGTAATATCCTATGGGGATTCTTTCAACAGCAGAGGGGATTTGTGTTTGTAATACTAGGTAGACGAACCTACTCAATCTACCGAACTTTTTTTTTTTTTTTTATTGACCCAGGGTCTCACTCTGTCACCCGGACTAGAGTGCAGTGGTGTCATCAAAGCTCACTGCAACCTCAAACTCCTGACTTCAAGCAGTGTCCTGCCTGGGCCTCTCAAATTGCTAGAATTACAGGCGTGACCCACTGTACCTGACCTCTCTAAACTTTCTTGATGTGACTTCTGCAGTGGTTTGAGTGAGATGTATACGAACACGCATTCCTTCCTGAGACTAGAATGAGTGAAGGGTTGGAACAGCTATCAGAGAGATATTAGAGAAAGGAGGAGACAGGACTACTTCCTGTGGAGATAATGTCAGGATAAAGCAAGCTGTCTTAATATAATCTAGCTTTCAGTTAAAGAACACTTTTAACCACGTGGGTGGGAGGATAAGAGGGAGCAACAACTTGGTAAAGTAGACTGAAGATTCTCGATAGCATGGTAGGGTGTATATACCAGGCCCTGCCATTGTTCAAACCCTGACAGTTTGTTCTTTCCGTGGATGATTACACCGCCGTATATCTGTCCCACCCTCTCTATAATGTTCCCAGAAAAATCTTTCTGAAATATAAAGCTAAAAATTTCATCCACCTTCTTAAAACTCCCATATCTTTTCTTCTTCTCCAGAATAAAATGTAATTGTCACAGGTTGATTGGTATGTATTTGAAAGTAAACTTGACTAAAGCCAGCAGATTTTAGAAGAGAAGACATTTATAATTTGTATTTCCAACAAGATAAAGGATTCTGCAGACTTCTTTTGATAGGGAAGAAGGAAAAGTGATGAATTAGACCAAGGGTTATTGTTATAAGCAGTGGGAATCTAGCAGAATTTGGTTATTGGACCAGACTTGATCAAACACAGGTTAGTGTCTTGAAGAGCACACCACTCCATCCTCAACACTTCTCAACAGTGCTGATCACATGGTACACATTTAACAAAAAATCAGCATTCTACGCTCTACTTCTATGAGATCAACTTTTTAAAATTTCACATATGAGTGTGGTCATATGGTATTTGTCTCTCTTTGCCTGGTTTATTTCATGTAACATAATGTCCTCCAGGTTCATCCATGTTGTCACAAATGATAGGATTTTCTTCTTTTATACAGTTGCATAGTATTATATTGTATATATATAACACATTTTCTTTTTCCATTCATCTGTTGACAGACACGTAATTCCTTATGTTGGCTATCGTGAACAGGGCTGCAATGAACATGAGAGCTCAGGAATCTCTTTGATATACTGATTTCATTTCCTTTTGATAGATAACCAGTAGTGGAATTGCTGGAACATGTGACGGTTCTATTTTTAATTTTTTGAAGAACCTCCATGCTGTTTTCCATAATGGCTGTCCTAATTTACATTCTCACCAACAGTGTACAAGGGTTCCTTCTTTTCCACATTCTTGCCAACACTTGTTATCTTTTGCCTTTTTGATAATACCCATTCTAATATTAGTGAAGTGATATCTCATTGTGGTTTTATTTGCATTTCCCTGATGAATAGTGATGTTGAGCATTTTTTCGTATACTTATTGGCCATTTATATGTCTTTTAAAAATATCTATTCAGATTTTTTACCCATATTTTAATCAGGTTATTTGTTTTCTAGCTATTGAGTTTTTTGAGTTCCTTATATATTTTGCACATTAAGCCTTTATCAGATGTATAGTTTGCAAATATTTTCTCCCATGAATGGAGCCCTTGTGAGGGTCAGTGAATGCTAAGTTCCCAAATCCAGAAGGAAGAGGTAGAGTTTAGTATCAAGTGGTTTTTAATCTAGGCTACTCTGATAGAACTACTTTTATCCATAAAATGTTTGAGAATGAATGGAAAAAAATAGTCAACTGATATATCTGAAAAAAATACCTGAAACTTAAGGTGAAGAGAAGTCAAACAGAAAACTAGAGGGGAATAGATCTTGTCCCTCTAGTTTATTACAATGGCTACCACTGTGTGTACTGATGCCATAAAACTAATAATTGAGTTAATGTAATAACTATTTCATTTACTGAGCAATTAGTATGTGATCAAGCATTATGTTCAGTGCTTTTCCTGCATTATCTCCGTCTTTAAAATATCCATGTGGATTGGCATTGTTGTGTCCATTTTACATATAAGTAAACTTAGGCTCAGAGTGATTAATTACTTTCTCCAAAGTCACACAGTCTGCAATGAGGCCAAGATTCAAGTGAATGCCTGCTTTTCTGACTCCAAAGCTTCTTAAAATGTCATGGTATATTTAATTTTGTCAAAACAATGTCATTCAAGGTCCCTTTATAATATGCCAAGAATTATACAGAGTCTAAATTAGCCAATCCTTTTATTCATTCATTGTGGATTAATTCTTCATAGAGTATCATGTCATGTATATGTATGAAAGGAAGGAAACATTTTTAATGCACATCAGTCTCTGAGAATGTTGGACTATGTGAGCTGAAGTTGAAAAAAACACATAAAGCTTAATTATTTGAGAATATGATTTAATTATTATTTTCCAAATCCAAAATTAATTAATTCAACACCAATAAAACATCAGTTGTCTAGTTTTCTTTGTTGACTTATGCATGAATTGTCAAATATTTTTAATGTTACTAATACAAGTCCTATGTACTATAACTTTTAATTTATAAAAATTAAATTTCAAACTGTTTTGAGACTCTTAAGAACATGTTAAAAGGTGTGCTTGAATTTAAATTTTCAAAATGTTAAAACACTAACTCACAACCATTTTTCTAACTTAACACATTTTAGAGCCAAAGTTTCAACACAGGTAGTAGCTAAAATAATTGCTATTACAACAAAATATTTTGTAATTGACTTCCTTCCCAACTTTGTTCTTCATTTATTAAAACTAGTGCCTTAAAATAGTTTGTTTCAAAGTTTATATACATTGCAAAATGAAGTGCTTTAGGTGCTAGCAATTTCAGGTGTTTTATATTCAACAGGCATAGTCCTAAAAGTCAATGCATGTTTTAAAATTTTCATTGTATATCCACGTGTTACTGCTAAGCTCTTAAAATCATTGCTCTGTTATGCTACTAAAAGTTGACAAGATGAATTTTTGATATGATAACTTAAATCTAAATTAAAAAGGTAGATGTTGTGTTTTCTGAAAAATGTGCAAAGCAATATGTTTAATAGCATAACCAGAATTATCTATTTTGTTTTCATAATAAAAAACAAGCTTGTTACATCTTAAGCTTTTATAATATAGTAATAAAATCATTATTACTGATTCAATATAGATTATTTTGAAAGCATAGATAAGCCAGAATAATAATATGTGCATATATTTTTGTGTATCAATTGAATCACCTCATGTTGCAATCTATATTTTACTCAAACTTAACCATGTATTAGGACCACATGTCCATGCCTACATTGTCTTCATAATGCCTGCATATTACTCACTGTATGAATGTAGCATAATTTGTGTATCCAATGCCAGATATTTGAGTATTATATAAGTTCAGTTTTTTCAATTTTGTCTTTATTTCTTTATTTTTCTAATTATATACAGAAGAAAATTATTTTAAGTGGAATTACCAGGTCAAAAGTATGATTTTTTAAAAGAATTGTGATGTTAATACATGTTGTCTTTGTGATACATAAATAACAGAAATTAAATTTTGTGCCCTTTCGCATCCTGAGGCACCTAACATGTCCTTAAACGATGCAACCTGAAAGGTTGCAGGGACAATAGCGTACATCTGTTTGGTATGTAATCTCCTTGCAATAGCTCTAGCGCAGTTTACTATGGCTTTTAAATATTGCTGATTGGCCCTGTAGTGTAAAACCATAAACTTGATAGTTTCTATTAAGACACACCTGAGACATTGGGAGCAGACATTCCAAAATGTTATGCAAATGTGATACTTCTAGTATTCCAATGACTAGTCAGCTTTTGCAGCTTATAAATCCTTAACATCTCTTTCCTTGTCTTCTCCCCAAAATGGTTAACCGGAAACCAATTAGTGACAAAGTTATTGCAATTTTCTGTGATGCTGATACCTTTCCAAGTCAGGATATGAGAAACAACTAAATTTGGAGATGCATTAAATACACTAACCCTGATTTTCAAATAAAATTGTTTTTTCTTTTCCTCAATGAGGTTATAAAGTGATGAAATAGGGAAAAAAAAGTTAAATGCCAATGAATTGCAATTGATGAGGTGAAATCCCTAATGTTCTTAATAATTTAAAAATAAAATTAAATATTACCTCATATACTTTTCTAAAATAGTAGCTATATTATTCTTTTCTATATTTTTGTAGTCTACTTTGGGTTCTAAAATTTGATGGAATAAAATATAAATGGATTAGAGGCCAACCCAAAATTCTCTGAAGTATGAATTACCAGTCACTTTTCTGCCTCTTAGCTGTGCTTCTTATATTTACCCATCCAATATCCCAGTTTTCAGGAGTACATGCATCATTTTAAAAATCATATTTTTTCTATATATTATATGTAATGTTTATGATTTGTGCTTGTTTTAAAAATTTAATCATTCAGTGTTTTATATGTACACACACATTTCTATTACACACATATAATATATAATATATAATTTTAGCATTTTATTTGTTTCTGCATAGGAAAAGGATTAAAAAAATGAAAAATTATAGTGAACTATTTGGTATGAAATGAAGAGATTCATTTATTATTAATAAAATGCAATTCGAATTCATGCTAAAATATCTAAATGGTAATGAACGATACAAAACAAAAATTGAAAGACACTAGTACCTCCCTTTTACATTTTTAGTTTCAGTCCTCAAAGAACCATTTCAACTCTGATTAATACATTGCTTACTGCTATGATGATAATAGACTAACAGCTCAACTTATTGATTTTTATTCTCAAACAGTATCAACTGACTAGCGCATTTTAATTTGAGGAATTTAGATTTTATTTCCCTTGTCACATGAGTTTTATGGATAAGTATTTCTTTTTTCTCTTTATCATAACAAATAACATACTTAAACCTCTATTTATTGTTCTATTATCTTGAGATAATGTCTCTTAAGGCATGCTACGTAAGTGAGGAAATAAATGCCATTTTAATTCCCCATCTTTCCTCCATCATCTTCACTTCCTGACATCTATCTCCATAGCAATGCATGTAGCTTGACAAGGTTTGATGAAAGCCAAATCCATTCTCTTTTAGGCCAATTTTTTTTTCTTTGTGGCAGTCTCAATCAAACGATGCTCTCTTCGTGCATGGGGTTGGGGGTCAGTTAAGCAAACTCTAGATCTCTCTAGAATGCACAAACCATGACAGAAAATCAAACAAAACAAAACACTATCTATAAACTCAAAAATCACAAAAGAATCTAATTTTCAAACCGAGAATCTCCTGGCATAGATAATACAAATTGCAAAACAAACAGAAATATAAATAAAAGAAAGGCTAACTGAGCCCAAAGGATCTTTTTAAGCTACTTACTCAAGAAAAAGAATCATGTGAGTTAGAAAGGAGAATGCAGAAATAAAGCTGCTTTGTGATAATTCTTTCTCGTCGTTTCAATGCAGAATGGCAGAAGCTGGAGCACAGTTCAAATAATGTACTTTTAAATAACATTAGAATAGCAACAGGTACTGAAAAATCAAATGGAGAAATCTTCCAGGAAGGGCAGAGTGACATATTTCTGATTCTCCCTCCCATCCTTAAGACTTAGAAAATGTGAAAACATGAGAAATAAACTTTATCAGCCTTCTGAGCTATATAAAAAACCCATGCAAATGCTGAAAATTTTGCAGAATGTTTGATATGGCCATAGTCAAACAACGTACTGATTAAAGAATGTCTTATAATTAATCTCTCTAATTAAATGGTATATACTTGAGACAATTACTGGAGGTAATCCAAGGCCTATTGAGGCCTTCTGGCTGGAAAGGTGAAGGCCTGGAAGGCTAATCAGATTGGAAGAGTTGTTAACGTGTAGGAAAGCCAGTCCCCAGAGATACTAACCACTGCATTAAGCAACATGCCTGCAGTAGAACTTGGTGGGCTAGAAGTTTTTAAAATAACAAAAGGCTAAAAGCACAAGGAATATCTCTTGGGAACAAAAGGCTTAGCTAAACCATACCATATCCATAGCATGGATGTGTAAGCAGCTATTAAAATAATAGTGTAGGTCAGGCTTGGAAATTATGACCCACAGGCCAATTCTGGCACACTTCCTGCTTTTGTAAATAAAGTTTTATTGGAACATGGCCACACCCATTTATTTAACTACTGTCTATGGTTGCTTTTACAAGACAATGGCCAAGTTGAGTAGTTGTAACAGAGACCATCCGGCCAGCAAAGTCTAAAATATTTCCTATCTTGCTCTTTACAAAAAAAAAAAACAAAACTTTTTTTACCCCAGATAAGAATAGATGTATCTGACACAGAGACATTTTCATGAGCTAGTACTAAGTGAAAAATGAAGTTACAAACTATGTAAACTAAGCAGATATGTTTATAACTAAAAGTATGTGTTTGTGTGAGAGCAAGTGTGTGCGTGTGTATGGGGAAGGACAAATACCTTAACATTAACAATGGCTATCTCCGCTAGGATTATTAATGACTCCATTTTGTTATTATAATAGTAACTGTTTTTATTTAATTTATACATACAGAAAATCTGTTACATAACACAAAAATACATATGTTTTACAATAGGAAATGAGCAAAATCTTTGAGGCAATTTTTATCATTGGTTGTACAATCATTGGTTTTAACAGCTGAATTTTCAGAAAGGGAAAATGGACCCTTCTTGTGTTTCCCTAGAGGGCAGCTTCGCAGCCTCAAGGACTATGTGGGCCTTATTCTAGTGCAGGGCAAGCTGCGAATTATTTCAAGGTTCTATGAGTTTGATAGCAGTTGTCTGGAAGGGGGACAACTGCTCATTTTCAACTGTGGTCTCACAAGCATGGAGAGACTGTTATTTTCATCTGTGCTCCTTCAGTCAAACATGAAACATCTGTCACAAAACTATTGTCTGATGTGGCAGCAAAGGCTTTTCTCGATCTAAGAGCCCAGCAGCTGCTGCAGGAAAGAAGATCAGACAACTACGACCAATATGTCAATACCTGTACCAGACCACCATGATTCATTTTTTTTAATAATAGTGAGTTTTGCAACATTGGGAATAATAATCATGGGAATATACTGTGAAGCTATATATATTTATAAATATGTACACACACACAAATACATAAAGTATTATATGCGTGTAGGATATATATATCTCCTACATATATATATGTGTGTGTGTGTATATATATTACATATATATATATATATATATATGGTTTGTTTTTAGTCTGTTATTTGACCTAAAATAGGCTCCTAAAGTAGGAATGTGATAATGTATTTGAAAGCTTTAAATCTTGTATAATTCATGGGTTTTCATTTTCAGCATGAATTTAAGTCTTGGACTGCAAAGTTTGCTTTTTGTTGGCAAGTAGAGATTTGCAAATGTTGGTACAGAGTATCTCCAAATTAAAGAACCATTTGGACAAGTTGAATTCAAATGCATCTTTAAAACATTTCCCTAGCTTAACAAATTAAGGTGTAAGATAGAAATTTGATGGACTTGAAAAGCCTGGGACTTTTATTATGTTATTCTCCGTATGTCACTTTTGTATTTATTAAGATCCTTCCATTTTCTTCTGGTTTCAAAGAGGAATATGGGTAAAATCTGGGGCTCAGGAGGAATTCCTTTATTTAGGGCATCTAACAGGCAGGTATTAATGTGGGAGAATACAGAGCATCTGGGTGAAAAGCATATCTCAGGAGTCAGGAAAATTAAGATTGAATCCTGTTTACTATCTGTGGGGAATTGGCAAGTTTCAAGTCCTTGGTTTGCACATCATTAAAGTGTGAGTGATTGATTATGTTACTGCCTGTCTCCCTCATGAGTTTGTTTTGACAATCAAATGGGTTAATATTTGTGAAGTGTTTAGCACAGTAGACTGCATATATCAAGGGCTGTCTGTATTGGTTAAATACATGGTGGCGGGTGTGATGCTGATTTGCAAGGCCATAAATGGGCTGCCACTGTAAAGGCACTGGAAGAAATGAGTAATAATAAACGGAAGACAAATTTGGTTGTTTGCTCAAGACATGGGTCAAACACAGATTAAAAAACAACAACTACCAAAAAAAAAAAAAAATCCAAAGACACAAAACTATTGAGAATTCCAGCTTTGTTAGAAAATTAGATTAGATTAAAAATTGGGTGAGAGTGTAACAACATACTGAGTAGTCAGGAAAAATATGAGTAAGTTTCGTTTTACTCTTATCATGGCCATTCTAAATGGAAATGAGGCAAAGCCTATTGGGTACACTAGACTCTTATTTTTTTTTTTTCTCTTTACAATCCCACAAATGAATAGCAGGCACAGTATGTTTTTCCCTTTTGTCTTCCCTCAATATCAGAGTGCAGATAATCTGCACCCGCTCTCCACATCCCCACCTTAGACACCAAGTTATTGAAACATGCAGTGTTTCTTTTAAAAGTCATTGACTTCATTTCATTGCCCACAGATCCCTGTCATTTATGTTGATTTCTCATACCTATTTCTCAATAATGTATCCTGTTCTACAAAATTATACAATTCCCTAGTATTAATTAGGTGTCACTGAATATTCCTAATGATGTACAACTGACCTGCTTATCCATGTTGTATTTCAACCTCTTTTGGACTGTGATTGTTTCAATCAGTGAAAAGTGCTGCTCTTGAATCCTACTCAGTTATATCAACAAGATATCAACATAATTATAAATACAATTTTATTTTGCTGACAGAAAAGATAATTTTAGATTAATAGGCACAGTTTCAATTATCTAATTTGGACCTCAATTTAAAAATCTAAAATTTGAAGGCAAAATTTTTTAAATTTATTTTTTGTAAGTAAATATATAAGCGTCTTTTTTATTTATTTCTCTCTGTTTCATAAAATCTGTACCTCAATTTGTTCATCTCTGCATCATTGCATATCTGGTTCTTATAAAAACATACACACCCACTCTTCCCTTTCAAAATTGTGGCTTAAATGTTAAATCTTTCCTAAAATCTTTTCTAATTAAATGGAAATTCATCATCCAATAAGCTTGATTTACACGGAAAAAGAAAAAAGAAAACAAATACTAACTCGGATAAGTCTAACCAAGACAGAGATTTGATATAATCTTTCTAGAATCATAAAGTGTTAAGGGGGAATACTGAGAAGATGTTGAAGTCACACAAATAAGGTCAAGTGAGTTGTTAATGCAAACTCCTTTCCTTTGATCAGAGCTCTTTGAATGCAGGGGAACGCTCTTGAGAAAGAAAAGGGCCAAGAGTTAGAGTTAATAAATTTATAGAAAAAGAAGGCAGAAACTCTTTCTAACCCCTAGATATAGATTTTGAGATTGTTTAAACCAAAACCAACCTTACATGACAAAACAGCCTCCTGGGAACTGTTGCTAGGGTATGCCTCCCTACTTTTTTCCTTCCTCCTGGCATGCCTGAGCATCCTTCCTGATGCTCTGTTGCCCCAAATTCATTTTCATCGTCTTTGCAGTTCCACCACATAATATCCCTTCTGTTTATCCACTACTGTCATGATCATCTATGTGGTGTTCTTGTCCCCAGTCTCTCCTCCCACATACAATTGATAGAGTGTTCTTCCTGAAACCTAACTCTAAAAATGCCAACTCTCTTCTTTTTGAATACAAAAAATATCCCTAAACATCAGCGATTCCCCAAAAGCTACATAGTGTCATTCAAATTCCTTAGGAAACTATACTCCACCCCAAATCAAAATATTTTTAGGCATTCTTATTCTCCTCCTTGAACAAAAATCTGTTATTTATGTTCTATTACAAAAGTCTGTGGCAAAATGAAGAAACATTGCAGTGGGAACTGTTATGCCCAATTCTGAGCCAAACTTCCTTTGCTGTCACCAGATTGTTTATAATACAAATATTATTTTTGGCTAAAGAGGTAATTTTCAGAGGACTTCCAGATTTCAGATGATTGTAGGGAACAAATTGTCACACTTATTTTACATCAAGCTTGTTTATAATATTCAAGGCACCTAGGTTTTTTATATGGTTTTCTTGAATGTTTAAATACTGAAAAAGTTGTAATAGAGGGTGCCCATAATTATAGCTTTCTTCATATTCTAGGTACATTTTCTTTGTTTGATGTAATTCTGCGTGTTTTAGTGTTTGGTGAACAAAGTCAATATATAATCTAATATTAAAAATGCATTCCATGCTCAAATATTGATAAACAAAAGTAAGAAAATAAAATTAATACAATCAACAAAGGTAAACGCTGTTCAGATCTTTGTTTATAGTCTTTTATACATTTATACATACATCTGTGCTAGTTTTGGAAGAATAGGATTATACTACATTTACTGCTTTTTAACTAGCATTTTCCACTTATTTTATGATCTATCCTTGGCAGTTTTACTAATTAAAGGTTATTCTGGAAGATCGTTTACTGGCTGAGTGACCTTAGGGGAATAACTTAGTATCTCTGTGATTAAATTTTCTTATCTGAAAGATAGAGATGAAAATAAGTGTCTTCCCCGAGGGCTCTTTATAGGATTAAATGCAAATTACCTAGGATATACAGAGGATCCCGGACTTAACAATGGTTTGATTTTTCGACTTCTTGAATGTGATACACACTCAGTAGAAATCTTATTTTGAATTTTGAATTTTGGTCATTTCCCACAATAGTGATAGGCAGCATAGTACTCTCTCTGGAAGCTGTGCAGTGGCAGTGAGCCACACCTCCCAGTCAGCCACACTATCATGAGAGTAGACAACCAATTTCTACAGTGTACTATATTGCAAAATGATTTTGCCCAACTGTAGCTAATATAAGTGTTGTGAACATGTTTAAGGTAGGTTAGGATAAGCTGTGATGTTTAGTAGATTAGATGTCTTAAATGAATTTTTGATTTTGCATAGTTTCAGTTTCTGATGGATTTAATCAGGAAGTAACCCAATTGTAAGAGGAGCAGCATGTATCTGTAAAGTAAAGTATATACTTTCTAATGATTATATGTTCTTATTTTTATGCAAAAGTAAATTCTTTTTCTGGAATATTATACGGCATTTTTCTTATTAAGTTGACAGCAATCTACATGAAATGATAGGATTCTGTTTAAATCATAAAACACTAAGGAAGCATCCAACAGAACTTTAGAATGATCTTGTAGAAGTGTTGTTTACAAGGAACGATGTTTAAAATGCATTTTTAATTGGAAAAGGAAGTGACACATTTGCATATCATATATAAATAATTAGTGTCGATGAAGGTTTTTTGCCACTTTCCTCATTTTCCTATAACAAATGTAGATCGCTAGTGCCATAAAATTTATTAAATCATAAAGTAAAATAGAGTCGTTATAAATTATTCACAATTATGACTAACACAGGGTTAGTTTCTTTGAATATCAGAGGTTATTGTCAGTACCCAAGAAGGCCTTAGTGCCCCCCTCAGCCTGACTAAACTTTAGGATTCTTCCACATTTTAGGCCCTAACCTCCTTTCTCTATGAGCATTTTTTTTGTAAGTGCAATGTAATTGTAAAGCCTTTCCCTGACCTTTTGAGATGTAAATAGTTTTAAAAGCCTCTTGCCAGTTTTACAACCCAAGGCTGTCTTTTTTTTAGGATCTGGGATTATCTTTTAAAAAGGAAGACAGTGTCCTTTCTCCTAGTTTCTACAAGAGGATAGTAGCCTAACTGGCTAGAGCCCTGTGCCAAGGTGTAAATTCACATTCTGCCATGAAAATATAAGAACATTTACTTTTTCTTTCAGTAAGGTTAATTAGCAAACATAGATGACCTATGATCTCCTCACCACAGCTTTTAAAATCTCCCCCGACTGTTTTCTCATTGGAACCAGGAGTCCAGAGTTAGTTTGTGCTCTCTGTCCTATTGCTGGCAACCGTGTAGGAATAAAATCATCTTCTTCCTGCTCATCTTGTCCAGTGGGATCGTTTTCATTAACAAAGGCACTGGGATTCTGGTTTCCTGCTTCCTGTTCTACAATTTGGGGCAAGTTATATGGGTAAGCTTTAATTTCCAATTTGTAAATGGGAACATACGGCACCTCCCAAGTACAGTAGTTGCACTTGGATCATGAGAAATAGATCACAGGAAATAATATATGTGAAGCACTTTACAGAATGATGCATGGGAAGTACTCAGTAAACCTTAGAAACAAAAAGATAGTCTGAAAAATTGAATAGGCAATTACAAAAAGAATCTGCCATTTAACACACACACAAAAAATGTTCCATGCCAATTGTATTTTTTGTTTAAAAGCAGGTTGAAACAAATGTACGGTATTAGTTTCTAACAATTAAAGTTGCATACATTTTTTTAAATGTCTCTGTAGATTTGGCCAGTGTTTGGCAAAGGAAATAGTCTCATATATCAGGGGTGGGAATACATATTGCTATTGTCTTCCTGGAAGGCAATTTGTCAGTAAGTATCAAAATCTTTAAATTGTACCTACCTAGCAATTCTACTTATAGGGCTAAGAAATAGTTCAAATCAGTAAATTTTAATCAACATTGACATTCTTCTGAGCTTTATTTCTAATAACAAAAATTGGAGCCCACCGGAGAAATCAAATCATAGGAAATAAATAAATCATTGTATGACTATACAAGGGACTATAATATATAAACATTTAGAATCACATTTGAGAACCTTTTATAATTTGGATAATGTTCATGATAAATGTGAAGTGAGAAAACATTAAAAATTATACATTGTCATCCATATATTCTATATCAAGGAAGCTATGTAGAGGTCTAAAAATATATTATAAAACATTAACTGTAATTATCATCTTTGCAGTTTTCTGCCATTTGATAATGAATCGAAAAAAAGTGGAAATGATCAAAGTAAGCAGCTTTGTTATTCATTCTCTAGTTAAAAAGCAGCATTTTCTTTTAGGCCATTATTTTTCTAACGGGAATTAAAATAAATATTTTTATATTGTTTTCTGCCTTCTCTTAGGCACTTCTTACTGTTTTCTTATAGCTGATCTGACTATCTGACTGCATT
The DNA here is from genome assembly GCA_004363605.1 of Indri indri. Classification (NCBI taxonomy): domain Eukaryota; kingdom Metazoa; phylum Chordata; class Mammalia; order Primates; family Indriidae; genus Indri; species Indri indri. Next base: position 9,938 of record RJWJ010016677.1, on the reverse strand, counting down.
CCTATGAACTTTCATTAACTTTTTTATATAAGTTTATAGTACAGTGTGTTCTCTCTCAATAAATATATTTCTCATTGTTTTATATTTAAAAGACTATCCCACACCCAAAATAGACATTTTTGGTGTGTGCATTTTTTTAATGAAGGTGTCAATTGGCATTCCTAGAATTAGATGATGCTATTTGTTGTTGTTCTAACAGAATAGATAAAATACAGTCAATACAGCCAGTACACTGCAGAGGTGGGGGATAGTGAGAGGCTAGAAGGCAATCTCCTTGACTCTTTTAATAAATGCATGTGACCTATTGGCTTACTTCTGTTCCCCACATAGATAAAACCTACCACTGACTGCATATTGCTTATTGATTAAAAAAAAAAAAACCCGAAAGAAATTACCTCACATCTAAGAACTATCAAAATAACAGATTCCTCATAGGTTGGTGATAATGCTAACAAATACTCAGATGGAGGATTTTATTTCCTCAGTAGATATAAAACTATTGTATTATTGTTGTTCTCTCTAAACCAACATTTTCTTTTAAACTCCTAACATTCTTATTTTTATTTAAAACATGCTTACATGATAAATCAGTTTGCATAAGTGGTATATTTTTAAAATTGTTAAATCTGACTCATGTGGAGACATAGAGGAAGCTCAAACTAAACATTTATGGGCTTAAAAGCATGGTGGGAAAGAAAACTCAAAACCTAAAACTTCTATAGAATTGCTGCAGAGCACATTATCTTCTGGCTGAAAATTAAAATGACACCTGGAAAATATAACTACCTTTTTCTAGGGACAGTGATCAAATCTAATAATCCCCTTATTTAATATCATTGGGGCTTGAAATCCGATCATTTATCTAATTTGGGTAAAGGAAGAAGCAGTATCAATTCATTTGTGTGGCATGTATACTGTTTTCTTTCCATACAAAAGTGATCATTATAATTTTAGAATGGGTAACTTCTTACAAGGATAAAAACACTCCTCTTTTCACACAAAAACCTCTCATTTGAAACTGGGCCAATATATAAAATTTCATAAGAAAAATTTTTGAAAGTGAAGATAATTCTGATTGACTTCTGTCAGATTTGGAGTGTTAGGGATTTTTTAAAGTACATATCTATCCTTTCTCTTTGCTTTTTATTTTGAAATGATGTTAGACATATAGAAAAGTTGCAAAACTAGTATAGCTCCCTTGTACTTTCACCCAGCTTTCATAATATTAACAACTTATAAAACCACAGGACAATGATAGAAACTAGAAAATCACATCAATATAATATTTTAAACTTATTTGCATATATTATTTGAATTATTCCAGTTTTACCACTAATATACTTTTCAGGCCCAGGAAATCCAGCATCCTATATTGCATTTTAATTGTCAAATCTCCTTTGATTCCACCTATCTGTGACGATTCCTCAGACTTTCTTCTTTTGCCATGACTTCGACACTTTTAGCGAATATCGGTCACTTATTTTGTACAATATCTCTCAGTTTGCGTTTACGTGGTATTTTCTCATGGCTAGATTAAAGTTATAGATTTTTGGTAAAAAGAACACAGATGTGCTGAGCCACTCTCAGTACATCCCATTATGGGGTTACATGATGTTATTCCAACTTATTACATCCTTGCTTTCAGCAGTAGATTATATCCACAGAACTGTCATAGAGGTGAATGTTGGCAAGTGACTATTCCAAAATATTCGGACCAAATAATTCATATTTATGCCTATGATGCCTGACCAGAAATTATCATTAAGAAAAACCAGGCATGTTTTTGGAAATTAACTTGTCCTATTTCAAATATCAATTTATAGTTATCGACACTTTTCTATTAAGCTGAAAGTGAGGTTATTATACAAGTAAACCAAAAAAAAAAAAGCCCACAATAGTGCATTTTCAGGAGAGAAATCTCTGTATTGATATTTGGGATTTTGGGGGAGGGGAAGGATTACTAAGATAGATATAGTTTAGTGTACCAGGGACAGTGTGAACTTAAAGCTATCAGGAACTTAATGTGACTGGTGTTTTGATATTAGTGTATGACAACTCCAAGAACTATATTCAAAATTATAAATATTAAAGACAAAGATCTTATATTGAATTTGAAGAGTTTTCTGATACAGTTAACTGGGTAGGGAATAAAAGAACCTATTTCTAAAATCATTTCTCTAAACCTCAAATGAAAAATGAAGAATGGGCACTGGGGTAAATTGAAATGTTGTTAATATTTTAGATGTTATTGTCACTCTTACTATTGGAAGCCTCTCTCACCTGACCTAAGAAGCTTATTCCCTTGGTATACTTAATGTGTAATTTATTTCTTTGAGCTGGGATAGCCAAGGATTACTAGACACAGCTTATGCTCTGCAAGTGGAGAAAATATTTTTAACAGGGTGACCCAGGGGCTAAATTCAATTATAATGGGTAGAGTTTGGTACTCACCTGTATTGCTGTAGGACCAGCCTCAAGTCCCCCCCAAAATTAAATAACTTAGCTACAACCCACCTGCTACTTGATTCCACTCAACCATCTCTCTCTCTCTGCCCCCATTAAGCCAAGGTTGTTCTCCATGGGAAACCCAGGGCAGTGAGGGGTTCACAGTCTAAAAAAGTTCTTGAATACTTTCAACCTGTCCTTATGTCCCTTTCTCCTGTATTTTATAGAATAAGGCAACTTGGAATTTTAGGAGAGTAAACATGTCAGATTTTCTGGTGTACAGGCTTATAAAATTTCTCAAATATAAGTGTAGGCCGAACAAGTGCAGCACTTTCAGCACAATTAACGATTGGCTTTAAAACTAAGGAGACCTACATTTTGAAATAGCCATAATACAGAGATTTTGGTTACACTGAAATCAAGATTTGTTGTTTATGGAAGAGGTGCTATTTTACCCCAAATGTATGATTCATATATGCTTATAAATCTGGGACTCAAAATCTAGGCTTGTATATTTGGATGATTTTTTCTGAAAACTATCATAGAACATCCTGTTTAGCATCACTCACTTAGAAGGCAAATTCCTTTTTCAATAATTTTCAATAAAGAGTGAAAAGGCAAAGGTAAAAATATAATCCTCCACCTGCTGTTGTTGCTGTTGCCAGTGTTGTTGTTGCCCCCAGGAGCAACTGACCTAGTAGCTTCAGGCTCCCCATCCAACCTCCCTTGTCCCTACTTTGGTGTTTTCTGAGCTTTTCCAGACACTATGGACCCTAGTGCCTTTGCCCTCTCTTTTCTCCATTATTGTCAGATCTGCAAAATCCATTCATGCTCAAGTCAAAAATGAAAGATAGATGACCATCCCACACAGGTACGATGTCACTTTAAACAAGAGACTAAAGGGTAAAACCATTAATAATAAAAGTAATTGTGATTTCCTATGTTTTAGCTGGTAAGAATGAGTTGTAGGGTAATCTCACCAACATCCTTAATTTCGTGTAAGGGACATCCCACATAGTAAACATTGGGCATGAAAAGAGAGTGAAACTTTTCATGGATATTATAATGTGACTTTTCATCCTCACATCATGATGACCTCAAATGTGATGGGCACAATTCTTCCACAAAAATCAGATTAATATGATGTTGTCTCTGATCTCCTTACGCAAAATATTTGAAATAACAATTATTATTAAAATACCACCTAGTGATATTTACCTATTTATTTTCAATCAATTTCTGTCTAAAAAAGATTTGAGGTGGCCAGTCAGAAAAGCACAATACAATTAAGTTAATATAAGGGAAATTGAGGCCAGAACCAAAGGGAACAAATAAAATATGCTAAAAGCATATGCTAATAAAGTTGCTATTATAGGAGATCAGGAACCCTATCTTCATGGCAATAAAATTATCTATGTGAGTCATTTAAAATTTTTAATTTGTATTATTTAGAAGTATGCGCACAAAGGAAAAAATGTGTTACCAAACTCCTATGAATTAAAATAGATGTGAATTTATATTTAATGGGAGTTCTGCTACTTCAACATAAACATAAAACATTTAAATAACGTATTGGGCTATAATGCTTATATTAACTTCAGATTTTTTGATATTTCATTCCTCTCACTATTTGACAGATACCTGATAGAGATATTGGAAAAGCTTTACTGAGCTTCGTAAGTGTACATGTTAATAACAATAAAAAATACAGACTTTGCTGCATGTCATGACAAAATATTACCTTGTCTCATTTTTGTCTAGTTTTATTTAAAAAAAAAAAACTCTACAGAAAGGATATTCAAGTAAACTTTTATAACTTTATTACTAAAAGCACCATCTGGTGGTTACTAGAAATGGATTCATTTCAATCTGTCTGTCTTTAGATCCTTTGATAAGAGAATAGAAAAACATTTCTCACTCACATGCTTGGGCAGAGTCCCCTCTGCATATTGAAGTTATGAGCCTAAAGAAGCAGAAGGTGGATTTTATTGGTAGAATGTTTTAGTCTATATATGTGTGCATGCAAAGGAAATCAATTTTTCAGCTTGCCTTTTGTTGGAAACCTTACGTATATAAATGAGAGTATTTTCTGATCTAAATCAGTCTTACATAACCAGAAGACAAATGTTATTTCAGGAAGTGTGGAGGCCTTCCGCACAGGGGACATTACAAAATCTAAGTTGAGGTGTTTTCGCTAGCCCAGGTTGTTGCCTGATTCTAGCACACAGCAGGTTCTAATAAATGTTGGCTGAATGGAAAAAGAAAAAAAAATTAATTGTTATGACTTGATGTGAGATAAGACCAAACTCGAGGGGGGAAGGAAATATCCTCATATTTTATATTCATTAGATAGATATTTTTAACCATGCCAAAATTTGATGTGTGAATTTAACATTAGCAAGAGAGGGGTGATTCTTTTTATTTTTAAGGAAAGATCATCATGCAAAGAATAAATTTAGAAATTTTATTTGAGATTTCAAAAATGTGGCAAGGAATTAATTCTGGGAGGTTTAAAAGACTTTTAGTATGAGCGTTTGTCCTAATGAATTAAAAAACACAGAACAAAGAAATCCTCTGTTGATACATAGCTTTGTTGTAAATTCAATAGAACCCATTTTCTACATTCTCTCAAGAGGATTGAATAACACTATTTCAAACTGAAATTTAAGATATGAAATTCTGAGCTGTAGGAGGGTAAATGGGCCTTTCTTTCTTTTTTGAAAATTAATTTCCCACCATTACAAATGGAGAAATTCAGTTTCAAGAGTAATCTAGGTAAAATCTAGTCATGCAGGTAGAAATGGTGGAGTTGGCATTTGAATTCAGGCCCACTGTTTCCAAAAGTATTATTTTTCAACTTTATGAATTAATATTATATCAATATATTTTTCTGAGAGTTTGGGGGATGGCTAGGTGAGGACGAATACAATTGTCCCTGTATATAAGTAACCTTCTCTAACATTCACTATAATGTTACTTTACTACTCCTTTTATGTGATCCAAATATGCTATTTTAAGTAAAATAATTGATGTTAAAAATATTTACTCTGTAACTGGTTCCTCTAACCACCTTGTGATCTCACATCACAGTTAAACTAGAAAAGATTCTGCTTTCAGTAAATGATAGTGCAAATTTAACAATTCTTTCAAAAGATACTTTCCTAAGTGATGGAACATTTCTGAATCCAGTGGGCAGAAAAATACATTCATACAAATTCTATAGGCAATGGTAAAAACAAGGGCTTGGCATAGTTTCAGGGGAAACTGCTTCTGCCAGGAACACTTACTTAGTTCTAGGCTAAAAATAACCTTCACAGATCCAATATCGATAAGAAATCTTCATCAAACAGGTGCCAGGTTAGTTTTTAAAAGTGATATATCTAGAATTGACATACAATTTTAAAAATCTATTTGATTTTGTTATACATATACAAGAGAAAGTCCAAGACTCCCCATCTGGTTTATTAGATATAATCAGTTGTGTAAAATAGAAATGTCAGCATCATATATCTATTACATATATATTTATATTAGTAACAGAAACCCTGTAATAGTAATAAATAATTTTTGGCCAAAATTCATCTGTTGTCCATGCAACATCCATTGTCTGTCAATAGTACCCCAAAGTTCCTTGGAGCTATCACCCTTTCTTCACCATGTCACAGACACAAGATTTTGGTGGCACTGGCTTCTGGGGAGTGCTCTGATTGTGACACACCAACCTCTGTGCTTCTATTTTTCTTGCCCCATCAAGCAGTAACCCAGACCTTTGCAATTGCTACATGATAATCCCTGTCCACTGTGACTGCTTTCTGATCAAAGCTACTCTAAAGGAGCAAGTCCCAGAACTTCCTTCACCAGAATTTGTTTGGTGGTCAAGGGAGAAACAGTCTCTCTCTGAAGTAGAAAGAGGCCAGCATTTCATTGTTTGCTGACATCTGGAGAACACAATGTGATCTAGCCTTTGGATAAAGCTGTTACTGCCAAAGAATGGAGTCGGAAAAAACCTAAATCCTGGGCAGCAATGTTGAGGCTCTAACCCTTGCTAAAAGTCCACTCTACATTTGGACTTTTCAGCTGCATGAGCTAACCATTTCCCTTTATCTCTTAAACCAGTTTAAGTTAGGTTTTCTGCTACTTGAAAATGAATACATAATGGCATCCAGCAGTAGTTATTATTTGAGTACTTCGTAATTGAAAAGCATTGTGTTAAATGATTCCCTGGGAGGCAGATGCTTTTATTACCTCCATTTCCTAGATAAGAAAACAGATTTGTAGAGGTTAAATGACTTACTTAAGATCACGCATCTAAAAGATGTCAGAGCTACAATTCAAACTGAGTCTTTCTAATTATAAAGTCCACACTCTTAAACCTTACACTATGGATAAGAACATGGGCTTGAACTTTGGCATCACTATTATTAGCTGTGTGGCCTTGGGCAAGTTACTTAACCTCACTGAGTCTCAATTTCTTTAAACATAAATTTAGGAAAGTAATAGTCTCTTACTTATATGAGGAATAAAGGAGCTAATACACATAAGGTGCTTATAAAAGTACCTATATAACAATAATCATACAGTAAATATTAGGTCTTCTTATAATTACTAGTCTTGAATTTATTAGTATCCAGATTAGGTCCTAACAAACACAATACAGATTCTTCAGGCATATCCTCACTGCCTATAAACAGACCTAAGTAAACATAGAAACATGGTATTTTCATAGAGCTCAGATTAGAATGGCTGCATATTTCTGGTTTTCTCCCCTTATCCCACATGAATTTGACTTTATTGATTTTTTTCCTCAAAAAACTATTTATTGAGAGCTTAGCTTGTGTTAAGGAGCTTTGGAGATGGGAGACAGAGTAGCAAACATAAAGCAGACAAGGTTTTTACCTCTTGGAGCTTAACAGTCTTGTGGGGCCATAGGAGAAGATAGACTATGAAATAGGTAAGCTTATACACACAAATATATATTTATGAAAGAAAAGCTACCAAAGTGAAGTAAAGTATACTATCAGAGCAGATAAATGGAGGCTCAAATCTAGTTTAGAAGTAAGGATGCCCAGAAGATGAGATTTTTTTTATCTGGAACCAGCTTTTTCTGGAGGAAAGTGTTTAGAAAAGAGACAACAGCATGCAAACAGCACTGAGGCAGAAAGCAGCTTTGTCTCTCAGGGAACTCTAACACCCTCTTGTAGCTAGAATAGAGTGAGCTATGGAATATACACAGTTGGGGAAGCAGCTGGACAGGTTGACACAAAATCATACTGAATTTTGTTAGCCAACTTGTAGATTTGCAAATTCATCTCAAGTGTCTTGAATAAGACAGTGGTTTGGTTTCATTGTGTTTTTTTAGGAATCACTGTTTTGTGGAAAATAGATTAGACAGCCATACAAGTGAATTTGCAAAGAACAATTTGGAGGATATTTTATTTGTCTTGAAGAACAAAATAGCTGCATTACCTTGAATAACGATAATGGTAGGGTGACAAAAGAAAGTAGCCGAATCAATAAGTTATTTAAGAATTTGAAGTAATAAAACTTGGTGATGAGCTGGATATAGCTGGTGGAATGCTATGATATTCCACTCCCATACTCTCTATTAAACCACCTAATATTTAAGCTGTTTGCTGGTTTCACAACTTATCCCTTCTGCAGAGAAATATGAGATGCTTCTTGGAAGTGATACGCCACTCCACATCCCTTATACTCACACCCCTAGCCAATGACCGAATCTCCAAAGTAATACCCCATTTGCATATAATATCTTGTGTATCTAAAATCCTATCTCAGGCTCAGTTCTAGCAAACCCCAAAAAAGACAGTTGGGCAGTGCAGTTGGCAAATGACAATAGATTTTCAGGATGATTCTCAATCTTTTGGTCAAAGCAACTTTTATGTGCACTGGAGGAGGAGCCGGCCATAGATGTGAGTTCAGTCTGGGCGGCATTGGGTTTGAGATCTATAAAATCCAACCAAGTAAGGATGTCAAGGTGTTACATAGCAATGCAGGGCTCTGGAGTTCAGAAAGAAGTGGAAATAAAATTAGATTATATGCATATCACAAGAAGCACATGCCATGGGAATGGGAGAGAGACTAGCATGAGAAAAGAGTCAGGGCTCCCCTCAAAGATTTGTAATTGGCAGCGAGCTATTTGCTACAAAATTCTCTCTACTTCCTCTCTGAGGACGCTTTCATATTGAGCTTTGGGAAATTTACTCTTTTGGTTTATTTGGACGAGGGGCTATCTCTGAAATGATATCAAATACTTTTGCAGCTTTCAGCTGTTTGTACCATATAAGGGCTGTTCAGAAAGTATCCAGCCATTATTAATATAATGAGAACAGTTACATGGCTGGATACTTTCCAGATGGCCCTTGCATGTTGGTAAAAAATTGGGTGAAATCTCCCTCCCACCCAAATAGTGCATTAGCTTTATCTGGGGTTGACTCTGGGGATGCAACTATTATGAGTTATTTTTAAACCATTCATAGTTTGCCTCTGAAGAAGTTCAGAACATGGTACCCCAAAATATGGCACCTTGGCATTTGAGCAAACAGCAGAAATAGGAAGGCCACTTTCAGCTTTGCCTTGACCTCCTCCCCTGAAGCAAGTCATAAAACCTAGGAAGATCACTTTTTGGCCTCCCCGGACCCTACTCCCTCGAAGCAAGTGATAACATCTTAATTTAAGAAGTGCCATCCCTTTACTCAGAGGAAAGAAGCCAAAGACACAGAAAGGCCAAGAAAAATGCTAACAAACGGGCCTTGCTAAGTTTCCCGCAGTTTAGTACTATTAGAACATACTGTTAGGTAGACAGCTAGGGATCCCCAGCCCCTCCTGGGGACAAGGAGGGCGACTGCCACACCTGGGGGAGGAGAGAACACCCTATGAATCTGCCAATCAGAACTTAGCTCACCAACTGCAAAAAAATGCAGAGGACTCTCCAGCCCACAGGCCAAACAGCCTAGGTACAATAGGATCTGTAAAGTGACCTAGAACAACTGGCTTTTAGAGAGGCTCATGGGAGATTCACATGCGTAGTAAGACTCAGGTCATATAACCCTCAACTGTCCATCAGAGTGGTTCCATGATGACGTCTGAACCATGGGGAGGTTCCCTATCTGGTCACTATAAAACAAAACCTAGACCATAGCCAGTCTCTCTTTTGCTATGACAAGGGGCCCAGTCATCATCTGTGGTGTATGTATCTTGCTCTGTAAACCTACATCTTGCTCTTGCTCTATAATTTTATCTTGCTCCCCCTCAATAAATTTTACCTTGTGCTTGCCTTACTTTGGTGTGTCTGTTCATTCTTCGACCAAGAGCACACCAAAAACCGAGAACACAGAACGACGAGATTGCCAAACCTGACAATACCATTCTGTTCTTCAATAAGATTTCTCCACGACTGTTCACTCTTCATCAAACGTACCCATAAAATATACAAATTTACCTGTTTCTTTCAGTTTTTATTTCCTTATGACATC
>RJWJ010016676.1:8153-34222 GCA_004363605.1 Indri indri | reverse complement strand
GAGTTGGCTCAAGACAATAAACCAGGAACTCTGGGAGGCCAAGGTGGGCGGACCATATGAGATCAGGAGTTCGAAACCAGCCTGAGCAAGAGAGAGACCACATCTCTACTAAAAATAGAAAGAAATTAGCTGGACAACTAAAACTATATAGAAAAAATTAGCCGGGCATGGTGGCGCATGCCTATAGTCCCAGCTACTCAGGAGGCTGAGGCAGCAGGATCGCTTGAGCCCAGGAGTTTGAGGTTGCTGTGAGCTAGGCTGACGCCACGGCATTCACTCTAGCACGGGTAACAGAGTGAAACTCGGCCTCAAAAAAAAAAAAAAAAAAAAAAAAAAAAAAAAAAAAACCAAAAGAAAAAAACCTGAAATTTTAGGTAGAAGAAAACTATGGTTTAATATAGAATATTAGCACTAACATATTTGTCTTTATACCAACAAAGGAAGATATAATTTTTAATATTATGGAGGACGAGCCCCCAAAGTCAAAACTGCCGAGGTCCCAGTGAAGCCACAGGCATGTCCCACAGCGTGGCAGGTGACACCTGTGAGCAGGCTGTTACAGTGGAGAGTGCCCGCATCGGAATCATAGCACCCAGGCCCTAGTTCCAGCTTGGTCATTAATAATTCATCTTGGAAAAGTTTTTATCAAGGAAACAAGAGACTGATGGAAACACGAACCAATGAGCATCCCGTGAGACCCCAGAGTGGCCACAGTAGGGACTGTAGCCAAACAGAGCTGGATGCACATTCCGGCCCATTCACTCACCTGAGTGGCCTTGTGAGTTACTGAATCTTCACGAGTACCTATAGGATAATATCTCCTACCTCAGGGGATTATTGCGAAGCATAAATGGGATGAGGTAGACAAAGTACTTATCACAGAGCCAGGTACGCGTTAACCACTTAATAAGTGGCTGCTACGCTACTATTTATGTTACTTTTATTATTACTGTTATAGTTACTATTGTAGTTATTAAATAATAATGATTATAGTTTTTAATCCATATAGTTCAAACACACATAATCTGCCTCAAGCATTTTTTAATCTGAAAAACCAAAAATCAGCGAGGATAAGAACTTAGAGGTTCTACATTTAGAAGTTGGGGCATTTGTCTCTAGCAATACTCTGGACCAAAAACAGTAAGCTGTGCCTGGCACACGGAATGTTAGCTCTTCTCACTCTTTGCTGAGCAGTGCCTGAGCAAGATCATTCTAGCAGGCCAATTGACAGTCTAGTCTGGAAATCAAGAAATGCAGCCATCCTTCTTTCAAGGTACTAGTTCTGGAGTGCAGAATTATGCTATCCAATATGGTAGCCATTACCCATATATGATTACTTAAATTTAAATTAATTAAAATTATAATTTAAAATCCAGGTCTTCAGTCACACTAGCTACATTTCAAGTACTAAAGAACTGCGTGTGGCTACCATATTGCATGTGCAGGTATAGAATGTTCCCATTATAACAGAAAGTTCCACCCAGATAGCACTGGTCTGGTTTAGAGTATTAGTTGCCCTAAATAATCTATGTAAATAAATCTGATTATTAGTTAATATGATCTAACCTACCACAGGGCAACTATACAATTATGCAATTTGGTGGATCATAGATCTAAGAAATACCAAGAAGCTTTATCTCTTCTTTCATTTCAATTAGATGCTTTAATTCTTTATTACAAATCTGCAATGGGCATGCATGGAGATTCATGTTATCATGCATGTATGAATTCTGAGGATGTGTTTATACAACAAATACCTACCCCTTTCAGATAATTTAAGGAAAAAAAAAACAAAAATAGTAAGCAAAACATGCTAAACTAAATGTTTAAGAAAAGGTTGGATTATTTAAATTTTCATTATACTTGGCTTCCAAAAATTTTTATTTCAACTCACAGGAAGAAATATATTTTATATAGTAACCTAGTGAAAGCACACCCAAACTTAATTGAAAGAAAGGTTTTATAGAATAATACCAGTCCTTAATACATGTAATTTATTCTGATATTTTCTATTTCTTCCTCTTCCTCCTCTTCCTTTTCTTCCTTTTTCTCCTTTTCCCTCTTTTAGTGATGGTTAGTGCAAACGCTGATTTCATGACTCTCAGAGGGAGGACTGTAATTTGGAAGACACTGACCTAGACCAGGGTTGCAAATGCAAACGCTGGAAGTGACTGGGCAAGTGAGTGCAGGAGGGCTGTGAGGGACGGCGGTGAGCACGTGGCCCCTTGAAAGTGCACAGCGGGTGCTCAGCTCCACCAGTCTTCTCCACGTAGGCGCGTGGTTCTCTGTTGCTAGAACTTCTGATTGCTCCAGAGAAGTCAAATATTCCTATATTTTTGTGAAATTTACCAATTTTAAAGTGTAGCAAAGGATTCTTAAAAATTTTAAACACTCGCCAACCAAACAAAACAAGTCTCTCATATGATATGGGTCTGATTAAGGATTAATTTTCTAGTTCCAGAGGTGAACTAGAAGCAGTTCTTTTTCCTCTAAATGAGAATCTGGAATCCGCACTAATCGATATAGCACACTCTTTCTGTCCTCTCATGACCCAATGGGAAAGAAAAGGAAGAATCTTCTGCTGAAGAAGGGAGTTGAAAGCGATCATTTCTCTTGGAACTAGGTGGTGTTGAGTACCCACTGACTGTCAGAAAGGACAGAGGGAGTCAGTCATTCCAACAGCACAGAGTCCTCCAAAAACTGGCTTTATCCTTGTCTAGTCAGAGAAGAGAAAGAAACTTCAGAAGTAGGTATCAGCCTGAGGCTATCCCTCAGTAATGGTCACTGGGACCTTTCTCTTTGAAAGTTAGCTCAGTTAGTTAGTTCTCACTCTTACCTAAACTGACTAGGCAGCCAGGAGCTGGGCGACCAAGGTATAAAAGTCTATAAATCATTTTAAAATATCTATAACTAAAACATACTTAAATTTCCAACATAAACTCTACTATTGTCTAATTAAAAGGGTGCATCTGCTTTGTATCCAAGGCCTCCGGGCTTTTCCTATTAGGTTAAACCACATAAAATTGCCAATATTCAAGTATTTTTTTAAATGAACTTTTTTATTTTGGAATAACTTTAGATTTATGGAATTTATGGAAAAATTGCAAAGATTGTACAGAGAGTTCCTATATATCATTCACCTAGTTTCCCCTAGTTATACAATCTTGTTAGTCCATTTTGAGTTGCTGTAAAAGAATATCTGAGACTGGGTAATTTATAAACAATAGAAGTTTATTTGACTCATGGTTCTGGAGGTTGGGAATTCCAAGAGCCTGGCACCAGCACCTGGTGAGGGCTTTTGTGCAGAGTCATCCCATGACTGAAGGTGAAAGGGCAGGAGAGCAAAACAGTGCAAGAGCAAAAGGGGGCTGAAACTCACTTTTATAACACACCCACTCTTGCTATAACTAACCCACTCCCGTGATAACAGCATTAATCCATTCATGATGGAAGAGCCCTCCTGACCTAATCATCTCTTTTGAGGTCCCACCTCTCAACACAGTTACATTGGAGATTAAGTTTCTAGCACATGACCTTTGGCCAAAACATTCAAACCACAGCAATAACCAAGGTATAATATATTTAGCAAAACTAAGTAACTCACATTAGTACGTTACTATCAATGGGACTACTTCATTTGGATTTTATTGGTTTTTTTCACTAATGTCCTTTTTCTGTTCTAGAATGCCACAATGTATTTAGTTGAACTTTTTTGACCTACACAAAAGGCAATTTTGTATGCTTTAGGAATCAAACCAGTAACCAAAGAAGAAAAGTCTTGCTACCATATAGCCATTAGGTCCTAGGGAGGAGATTGTCTCAGGGAACCTCTCATCAATATGCTTCCCTTGCCAGTTGGAAAAGCTAATCACACAGGGGCAGAAGAGCCACTTCTTGCCCAGAAATTGCTTAGTGATTAATTTCATTGTCCATCTAGAACCAACGCCATCTTGAAATGTCAGTGTCTGTATTAGTCTGCTAGGGCTGCCATAACAATTTCCACGGATTGGGTGCTTAAGCAACAGAAATACATTTTCTGACAAGTCTGGAGGCTGGAAGTCTGAGATCAAGGTGTTATCAGGGTTGGCTTCTTCAGTGGCCTCTCTCCTTGGCTTGTAGGTGGCTGTCTTCCTGTGGTTTTCCCTCTGTATGTGTCTGTCCAAATTTCCTCTTCTTACAAGGACAGCAGTGAGATTGGATCAGGTCCCCCCAATGATATCACTTTAACTTAATTACCTCTTTATAGACTCTATCTCCAAATATAGTCACATTCTAAGGTACTGGGGGTTAGGGATTCAACATATAAATTTTGGGGGAAAGAGCTCAGCCCATAACAAAGTTGAACATATTTGAAGTTTAGAGGTTAAAAAAAGAAAGACTGGAGGAAGAACTTTCCTAAATCCAGATATCACTCATCCCCAAAGGCCCGATCTGTTCTTCTCTTTCCTGACCATTTTGAATGCTTTGCTACATGACCTATGTTAGCTACTGTCATAAAATGTTGCCTCATTCCATGGTAACTCAATCCCCTCAACTAGGTTGGATTGCTAAAATGCCTTCAGCCAGCTTAGTACAATGCTGAAAAGCTAAAAGTTACTCTCCCTATATATATCTGTTTGACTGCCTGAAGAAAAATAAATGCCCTTTCTAACAATATGCAAAGCAGGACAGCAGGCACTAGTGGTACAGTTGTCAGGGACAGAGGCCAGTGCATAAAGCCCTTTTCAGGAAAATGCTGTGCTTCTAAGAACATGGGTGGGTCCAAAGCACACTTTTCTAATTCATTTGTGAGTGCGCTTGTGTGCGCACACGCACACGTATGCACACACCAGAAATTATAGTTTTTTAAAGCTTATCTACAGGGCTGCAATGTTTGTTTGGAGACTTTCAGAAATGAAAATGATTACAGTATGCAGACATTGCTTGACAGGCAGGGGACTGAAAGAAAAATTAAATAATGAGCAGGCCAGGGGCACTGCGGCTGAGAATCTGAAGTATAACCCTTCAGAGCAAGCACTTTGATAAAGAAAAGAAAGACTGGGGGCCGGGGCGTGGGGGAGCAATTAGTGGGGAAGAAGCCAGCACAGGAATGGGCCTAGGGAAGCCACCTGGCACACGAGGGAAGGCGGCCGCGGATAGAGGGGGATGGGGGTGACCAGTATGCTTGCCAGGCCATCACCAGCCCAGAATTATCAGGCACCTGAAACAACAAGGTCAAGAATGTGACCTGAAGGACAGATGAAATATTTGTTTAGGAAGCCGCAGGCCGGGAGACAGACTCAAAGAGTTAAACTGGGGTGCTCACCTTTTCTGATTGTAGAATTAAACAACAAGAATTCAAGCACAGCCTACGAGTTCTTTTCATTAATGTCCTGAAGACCACTGATCTGATCAGAGAGTAAGGGTGGGAGAGGGCAGGCTCCGTTCTCGGGCGTGGGCACCAGCCCTTCCCCAGAACAGGCAGCAGCCCCACCCACCAAGGCATCGGGATTCCAGGCCTCAGGGACAAAGGGCCCTTCCCCCCTGGTCAGCCTTCCTGTTCGCTGGCATTGTGTGGCCCAAGCCTTTGATCAAACCAGGGCATTATGTCTACAGACAACTGCTTTAAACATCAAGGTTTCAGGGCTGGCTTTCGGGTGTTCCCAGCAGCTTCTTCATCAAAGGGATTAGCCTGGCCCTCTTAGGGTCGCTGCTCCCTCCTCGTGAAGGGCCCAGGTCTCTAACAGACCTTCCTGACGCTGTCCCAGCTCTTAGAAAGTCTTGTCAGGAGTTGGGCGTGATGAATGCATCCTGAACTGCAATCCTCATCTTAGTATTTCTGGGCGGAGTGGCTTAAGTGCTCTTTTACAAATTCTCACAACAGGAGGAGAATCCACTCAGGGCAAATGTGACTCTCTGAACAGATGTACTTGCAGCAGTGGCCGGAGCCGGGACTCTCGGGTTCTAGACCTGGTGCTGCCAGATCCTCCGTCATTTAGCCACTCTGGGTCTGATTTTCTCATTTTAAAGAATTAGAAGTTTAAATTTGGCAAGCTCTGATGCCAGATTTAAAAATCCTATGATTTCTTCACTGTTATGTATTCCCTAGAAAGGATGTTCTGTCTGACCCCGCAATGACATCAGTACTATGTATTTCATGGGCTTTGAGAAACAGCTAAATGCAAAGAGGAAAATGCAGAGCCCCTTCAAAGACTGTTTCAGATGGCAACACCTTCTCCACAAGTCACCAATTTAACAAGGAGTTGAGGACTAACAAGGCCAGATTGTAATGCCTCTGAGAAACACTTTTCTGATTTGTCTCCAAGAAAATATAACTCCCTTCTAGAGGGATCCATTTCTCTTGCCTCTTGCCCCATAAACCACTTCTCTTTCTAGTCAAAGGAAATCCCCTTCCTCACAGCAGTAGCAAGAAAACTGAGGCAGGTGCAAGACCAGAGAAAGAGATCAACTTGAGATCTGTGGAAAATGGCCTAACATTTGTCATAAAATTGTATTTATTTAACGGAGCAACACATTCGGATATATGAGGTTGTCCAGAAATATCCGGCCGTTGTTTTTCATATTGCATGGCTGGATACTTTCTGGACAGCCCTTGTAAATCTAAAAGTAGCTTTGCTAAGTACTAACAGAATCAACCGCAAAGAGTTGTTTTGTGATTATTACTGGTGACACATTTCCATGCATCCTGTTAACTGGATGCAGTGGGATTACTCTGTAGCAGATGTGTGTACAGAACTTAAATAGTGCAGGAGTCCACATTCAGTGTCTCTTCTTCTGGATTGTATGGAAGAAGGTTCTGGATGCCAGAATCCTAGGGTTTATTTAATTCTTTTCCTGATCTTTGTTTATATATATTTTTTAAAATATATAAACCTTGTGGATCTCACAGCACTTCTACTGCCACAATACTTGGAATGAACGAGAAAGATGCTTTGGGGTTTCTAAGGACAACCCTTGTCTCTGGCTCAGGTCCAGCACCAGGTCCTGACTTTGGTCTTCAGATCTCATTCAGAATCAAGACTTCATTCATTCTCATGAACCATCGGTTTATGAGGCTGTTGCTAAATCTCTGTCCCTTCCAAGTTCAATCTCTTTCTTGAGCCCATCTTATTTTACTAAACTCCTTCACTTGGCTGTTCTCTAGGATGCTAAATTCAAGTGCTTAAGACTAAATTCATAATGTTTCCTCCAAAAAGTAGCCTCTATGACAACCTTTATTTTATCACAGCTATGATTCGAATGTATGTGACCCTCCAAAATTCGAGATCCAATGTAACGGTATTAAGAGGTGAGGTCTGTTGAAGGCAATTAGGTCATGTGGGCCTTGCCTTCAAGGATGAGATTAACACCTTATAAAAGGGCTGGAAGGAACAAGCTAGACCTTTTTGATTTCCTGTACTTTCTGCCATGTGAGGACACGGCATTTTCTCCTCTGGAGAATATAGTGTTTGAGGTGTGGTCTTGGAAGCAGAGACCCTCATCAGGCACCAAACCTGCTAGTGCCTTGATCTTGGACTTTCCATCCTCCAGAACGGTGAGAAATAAATTTCTATTGTTTATAAATTACCCAGTCTAAAACATTTTGTTCTAGCAGCATGAATGGACTAAGATAATCAACAACCACACTGTTTTGCTGGTACCAGACTTAAACCTAGGCACCATCTCTCAATAGTCCTCTCTGTTGCCTACAGCTTGGTTACTGGGTCAGGTCAGTTCTTCCTTTGCCTTCCTTTAAAGCCTTTGTCTCTGACTCAGTCCTGACACCAGGTCCTGATTTTGGTCTTCAGGTCTCATCCAGAGTCAAGACTGCACCCATTCTATCTGTCCTTTCTGACTGCTTCTATCTGCCATCACCCTGGTCTGAACACTGTCCTCTGATCTTTCAGCTGCCTTTTTCTGCCCAATCGTCCTGCAGATCACTTCCAGATGACTTCATTGATTCTACAAATATCTGTTGAGTGCTTACTATGTTCTCTTAAGAAACTCTCAGTAGTGCATCGAGTGATACCTCCAGAACAAGATGTAAACTCCTGAACCCAACATTCAGCCCTATGCTGCCCAGCTAAGCTTGACTTCCATTCACTCTTTTCATACACACCCTCTCCTCTCCAGACAAACGGTTTCATTCAGCTTCTTCTAAAAATATTTAGAGCGTTGCACCTCTTTTGGACTTCCTGGAAGTCCTTTCTTCTTTCTTCATTTAACATTAACCATTTCTCTTATGGTAGTTGTCCACTGAATTCTTACCACTGTATGGTTTACTCTGCTCCTTCACAACTGGCACTTGCAAAATTGTATCACTCTCTCTGTTTTTGCCTTGAGCACCTCAAGAGAGGGGCATACTATCGTGTGCATCTTTCTGAGCCATCAGCCTAATAAAATAAATTGCAAGAAGGAAGGAAAATGAACAATTATCGAGCACCTACAGCATATCAGAGACCCTTATATATTTTCTTTTTCTTTCAATACCTCATTTAATGTTCTAAACCAGTGGGCGGCAAGCTCTACCCCATTGGCCAAATCCAGCTTGTTTTTGTTAAAAAAAAAAAAAAAGAAATTCCTGAAACACTGCTATGCTTGTTCATTTGCATATTGTCTATGGCTGCTTTTGTGCTACATTGGCAGAGTTGAGTGGTTGTGACAGAGCCTGTATGGCCAGCAAAAACTGAAATATTTACTATCTCTCCCTTTAAGAAAAAGTTTGCAAATCCCTAACCTGAGAGACCAGAAGAGGTGAGATCTTTTATCATCTGTTTTTATAGGTGAGGAAACAGAAGCTCAGAGAGTTTGAGTAAATTGCTCAAAGTCACACAGCTCATAAGGGATCTGGCAAAAATTTGAAGGCAGGTCTTTGTGATTCTAGAATCCGTAGGCTCTTCATTTAACCACAGAATATAGTTGGTGATTGCTGCTGTTTACTGTTAGTGCGGATATCATCTACATCCTACCTCTTGGATTTTTTTCCTATTTTTGCAGGAAGTAATCCAGTGGCTGAAATTGACAGAGATTTTTCAGGCACACATCAGATTCCTCTGACTGAAAACACTACCGTTATTTTAGAAGACATTCTCTGTGATTTCCCACAGTAGCAGTTATGACACGCTGCTATGACTACCTCCAGAAGGGCATGACGTCCTTGAGGGTGGGGGCTGTGTCTAGTTTCCTCTTGTGCCCTGAGTCCCCAGAACAGCCCTGGTACATAATAAACCCTCAACATATGTATGCGACAGGATATTGGTTGCAGGAATGACTGTTATTTTGAAAGAGAGAGAGGTCATTTTTCACAACTACCAGATTTCGGTAGAAATTAGAATGGAAAAGCTTCCACTGTGAAGTCACAGACCACCTGGACGTCAATGCCTGTGGTATGCCGTCTTGGGCAAATTGCCAACTCGTACAAAATTTACTACTTTTATCCATAAAATAAGAATTATACCATTACATTAATGTAATGAAACAAGACAAGTAAAGTACTTACAGCAATTCCTGGTGCACAGTAAACAATCAATATAAGCTGTTATTATTACTGGCTAAAGTCATTGCATCACTGCTCAGAAACATGAATTCATTTTGAAGAGCCTTAAAATCATACAAAATGGAAAGGCAGCAAAAACAAACAATAAGCAAAGAAAGATGATGAAGAAAAGAAGAAAGTCCCTCCTCTTTGCTTCATCTCTGCAAAAAAACTTTCTAGAAAATATGCTTTATTAGTAAATACAAGTACTTGTATTCTCAGGAATCTATCCTGCCCTACAAACGAAAATGCGGGGAAGGGAATTTTGACCAAACAATAGTCTCAGAAGACAAGCCCCAATGCAAGTACAGAGAGGGAGTAAAAGAGTTTGTAAAGCGGCACACTTAATCACATTCATTATTATTGCACATAACAGCAGCAGTGGCAAAACTGGCCCCTTGCTGAGATTCGCATCATTACCCTGAAGTAATTAAACTGCTGCCAAGATCCCACCTCCCGTGAATCCGTTCTACCTGGAATAGCTATTAAAGTTATAATCATGCCCCATTTGAAGTCTTGACTTCATGAATATGATTGAGAGCTTGTCGAATGAAGGAAAATTTGCCTAAGCCTTCGAGGGAGGAAAGGGCAGGCATGCTGCCGATGGTGGCACCAATCATGGGGTCACAAGCTCCAGTCCTCTCAGAAATCCAGTTCAGAAGGAGTCCCTTGTGGGTTCTTGGTCTATTTTAGAAAAGCTTCCATTAAGGCATGATTCCCATTGATTCCCCGTTCTGTGCTTTCTTTGTTTAAGTCCAACTATAGAAGTCCACGCTCAATCTGAAATGTTGTTTAAAAGACAAAAAAAAAAAAAAGGGCAGTGGGGACAATTTCTCAGACTCTGGATTTCTTTTTCCCAAGGTTTCCTAAAGGTTTTCTTTTCCCCCCGGAATGTCCCATTATGTTCTCTACACACGCCTTACTCTTTTGTAATTTGGTTTGATGTATCTTTGAAATGATTTCAAATGACTTAAAAACAGAGGTCCATGTTTTACCAAGTTTTGTAAAATTTAATTCTTGGAGTCGGGAAGTTCATTTGCTCTCTAAATGAATCACAAATCGTTCCCGGCAGGCTACCAGCAAAAGGAAGTGAGATTTGCCAGTATTACAGCTACTCTGTTGACGTGCCATGAGTCTGCGCAGTAGGCCTCTGAGAGCCCCAGAGGGACCCAGAGTGTAGTGCCTGCCTGCCCACACGCTCTGCCTTGGAGATTGCCCATATGAGCTCCTTCTAAATAAGTCACTGCGTTTGTACCAGGAGACCCGACTTTCCTCAGCATCCCAGATTAGACCCAGTATTGGTGTCTCAGCCAAAGGCAACCAGCCGTGGGGCAGACATAAGGAAGGCTTGTGGGCCATGAAGTGCTTGGGCCTGAGGCCTTGTTGGTAGGGGTATTCCATGTTGGATGTTCACTGATCCAACTCTCTTGGGGTCATTTGGGTGTTATGAAAAACACAAGCAAAACCACTAGGGCATAGGAACATAGAGACAGAATTAACAGGATCCATGGCAAGAGCAGGAGTAATTCCCTCAGAAACAAATAGGAGTGGATGTAAAGAATGCAAGAGTCCCTGGATGCAAGAGCAATGACTATCGGGAGATCATGTTCCTTATTACAATTGTGGTTTGAAGTATCCTTCAAAATGCCTCCCTGCTGCCTGGCGTGTTTTTGTAGCAGGCTGTGGGAGCATTTGATGGAGGTGGTGAGAGGCGGTGCGAGTTTATAGACTAAGAATATGAAGCAATTTCTGCAAAAGTGCCTGATACTTGTTCTGGTCAAATTTTCCATAACCTATGGACAAAGACAAGTTCATAAAATTTGAAGGAACTACCGTACATGCCTTTCATTTCTCATCAGCTTCTCTGGTTTCTTAGCATAATCCTGAAGAAATAGTGCCGAAGTGGGAGAAAGTTTGAAAGGACAGCCAGCCAGAAAAGTCCATTGCATAGATCTCAATAGAAAAAGGTATGAAAGGGGGACATAGTGGGTTTCCTGGGCAGTAGGTTGTTGGCACTGGGTGAGATGGTGTTGTGGGCAGAATTCTGAATTCTGTCCTCCCTAAATTCATATGTTGAAGCACTAACCCCCAGTACCTTAGAATATGACTATATTTAAAGACAGGGCCTTTCAAGTGGTGATTAAGTTAAATGAGGTCATTACAGTGAGCCCTAATCCAGTATGGCATGTGCCTATATCAAGAGGAAATCTGGACACACAGAGAGACACCAGGATGCATGCACGCAGAGGACAAGACCATGTGGACACACAGGGACGAGGCAGCCACCCGCAAGCGAAGGAGAAAGGCCTCAGAAGAAACCAAGTCTGTGGACACCTTGATCTTGGACTTTCAGCCTCCAGAATAGTGAGAAATAAATGTCTGTGGTTTAAGCCACCCAGGGTGTGGTGTCTCGTTATGATAGCCCTAGCAAACTAATAGGGATGCCATGCAGAGGGACGCACTCTCCAAGGAGTTGGGCATGTCCAAGATCCAACTGCAGGGAACTGGTATCATTTGGGTGCATGTTAGAGTCTGGTGGGAGGGGAGGACGTCTGCATTTGGGTGCCTACTATGTACTAGCAGTGAGACAGACACCGCACACACTCACAAACTGGTGAAATGACTTACCCCCCTTTTGTAGATGAAGAAGCTGAGGCTTAGCATGAGCTCATGCCTGAATTGGCCGGAGAGTGGTCAGGGGTTTGTGGCTCCAAAGTGGACATCAAGCAATCTCTCTGGAGCTCCCCGACAGGAAGAGAGAGTCTGAGTCAAAGTCAGATTGCGGACAGCTGGTGCTAAGGCCTGCTCAGTATCACTAAGGCCAAGAAATGTCAAGGGCTGGCTAGTGTAGTAAAAGCAAAGTGGTTGAGTCCCTGAACTATGGGTTATAATCATGGCTGTGCCACCTACCTACCAGCTGGAAGACCTTGAGCAAATCACTTTACCTCACCTGTGATATAGTAATACCCCTTGAAGTATTGTGTTCAGACATCATAGGATGGTTGAGAAAATTAGATGAATCAATACATTTAAAATACTTATTGCAGTGGCCGGGTGCGGTGGCTCACACCTGTAATCCTAGCACTCTGGTAGGCTGAGGGGGCAGGATCACTGAGCTCAAGAATTCAAGACCAGCCTGAGCAAGAGTGAGACCCCAACTCCACTAAAAATAGAAAAAATTACCAGGGCATAGTGGTGCGTGTCTGTACTCTCAGCTACTCAGGAGGCTGAGGCAGAAGTATCGCTTGAGCCCAGGAGTTTGCGGTTGCTGTGTGAGGTTGCTAGGCTGACACCATGGCACTCTAGCCCAGGTGACAGAGCAAGACTCTGTTGCAAAACTAAAATAAAATAAAATAAGACAGAACAAAATAAAATACTTATTGCAATGTATGTATTAGTCAATGTTCTCCAGAGAAACAGCACCAATAGATTGTGTGTGTGTGTGTGTGTGTGTGTGCATATACACACACACATACATACATTAAACAAGATTTATTTTAAGGAATACTCTCGTGTGATTATGAGGCTGGTGAGTGTGAAATCTGAGCCTAGGAAAGAGTTGCGGTTTGAGTCCAAAGGCAGTCTACTGTAGAACCAAGGAGAGCCAGTGCTGCAGATGGGGTCTCAAGGAGAATCCCTCTTGTTCAGGGGTGATCTGCTTTCATTCTATTCAGGCCTTCAACTAATTGGACGAGGTGCACACACACTGTGAAGAGCAACAGCTTTACTCAAAGCCCACAGATTGAAATGTGAATCTCACCCAAAAACACCCCCACGGCAACATCCAGAATAACGTCTGACCATACATCTGGGCACAGGGGCCCAGCCAAGCTAACACCGGAAATGAACCATCACAGAGCGTGCAACACTTAGTACGTGCCCAGTAAATGCTCACTGTGATGACTTTTATCATTCTTATAAATACGGAAAAAGAGCATCCCTTCTTCTGTTCACACAGTGTGGGCAAACACAGCTGGCATGCCCAGGGTTAAAGGGAGGGAAATGTACAGTGTAAAAAGAGAAAGAGACAGAACCAACCAAACCGTGACTAAGTCAAACCATCATTAAAACCCTTTCTTTCTCAGAAGTTGAAAAGGAAAAAGGACTGGTATGTCTGGATAAATAGTAGCTATATTATACTCCATCTGGGAAAAAGGATTATCAGTGTTATAATTACAAGATTGGGCTGAAAAGAATGGAACTGCCTTTTCTATTGCAAATGGGTCCACTTTTTTCTCGGGTGACTAAGATGTGGTGGAAGCTTCACCTCACCCCCAGCGCCAACGGGGCGGTGCAGGCAAACGCTTCTCAGCCACAGCCCTCAACTACTCCCACGGCAAACTCAAAGTTTATAGTTTCACAGCTGGAACAAACAAGAGTCATCTACCCTGGGAAATGTTCAGGGGCCACAATCGTAGGTAAAAGATGGGCCAAGCAGGCAGGACTCTGAGCCCCAACTTTTTCCAAACAAAGAGAAATACCTCATTTGTTGTTACAAAATATTCGTCTTTCACCTAAGATTTTACTCATTTGTACAAAGAGTTTTATGGGTTAAAAAAAAGCAAACAAACAAGTTTTAAAACCACCGATTTGGCCCAACATCTCATCTGATGCTGCTATTAATATATTCCTGTCAAGTATACATGTAGTTATGCTGGAGGGTCCCTGAGACAGAGACTTCCTATTATATGGAACAGATTGTTTTATTGCATCTTTAGAGAACAGAAATTGTCAGAAAGTCCTTTCTTTTACTGAGACCAGGTTCATCTTATTCTTATACATAGTGACCCCAAACAATTATCACCTGCTTTTACCTGGTGAGGGGAAAAAAATTGAGCTGAAAGAAAAAGAGAATACGGAAAAAGAGCACGTAGGATAATTTCATGCTGTTTCCAAAATTTAGTCATTTAACCTTCATAATTTTTGCCATATTCAGCTATATTTGTATTCTTCTTAGTTTTATTGAGGTATAATTGACATACCATAAACTTCATATGTTTCAAGTGTATTTGATAAGTTTTGACATGCATGTACATCCATGAAACCATCACCACCTTCAAAGATATTTAACATATTAATTAACCCAAAACATTTCTTTGTACTACTCTGTAATCTCTCTCTCTTGCCCCTCCATGACCTCTATCTACAGATAACCACTGATCTTCTTTCTATCACTATAGATTAGTTTTCATTTTCTAGAATTTTACATTAATGGAATCATTCAGCATATACTTTTTGTCTTTATGTACTCTAGTTTCACTAACTCAGTATATACTTATTTTGAAATCAATCCATGTTGCCATGTGTACCAGTATGCATTTCTTTAATGACTGAGAAGTTTGTCATTGTATGATTAGTTTATCCATTCACCTTGACAGACATTTGAGTTGTTTTTAATATTTGGCTATGATACACAAAGCTGCTATGAATGTCCGTACCAGTCTTTGCATGGCCATATGCTTTCATTTCTCTTGTATATCTGGCAGTAGAATGGCTGAATCACAGGGTAGATGTATATTTAACTTTTTAAGAAACTTCAAAACTGTTTTTCAGATTTATTTAACATAGTTCATTCCTACCAGCAGTGTGTGAGAGATCCAGTTGCTCTGTGTACGAGGGGACTTCAAAAAGTTCATGGAAAAATGGAATTAAAAGATAAAAATAAAAAACATAAACTTTATTTCTCAACATAAGCTTCACCAAATTCAAGACCCTTTTATAAACAATGACACCAGTTATTTAGTCCATCCCAAAAAACTTAGGGTCCTTAGAATTTAACCATGTCAATGAAGTCTTTTTTACATTATTAACTAAGGAAAAATGGGTGCCCTTTACAGATTTTTCAAGATTAGGAACAAAAAAAAAAAAAGAAGTCAGAAGGAGCCAAATCAGGACAGTAAGGTGGATGCCTAATCATTTCTGATTGAAATTCTCACAAAATTGCTCTTGTTTGACGAGAGGCATGAGCAGGAGCACTGCCATGGTTGGTGGAGAAGGACTCGCTGGGGAAGCTTTCCCAAGCATTTTTCTGCTGAAGCTTTGGCTAACTTCTTCAAAACACTCTCATAATAAGCAGATGTTATCATTCTTTGGCCCTCCAGAAAGTCCACAAGCAAAATGCCTTGAGCATCCCAAAAACTGTTGCCATGACCTTTGCTCTTGACCAGTCAGCTTTTGCTGTGACTGGACCACTGTCACCTCTTGGTAGCCACTGCTTTGATTGTGCTTTGTCTTCAGGATCGTACTGGTAAAGCCGTGTTCCGTCTCCTGTTGCAATTCTTCTAAGAAATGCTTCAGGATCTTGGTCCCACTTACTTAAAATTTCCATTGAAAGCTCTGCTCTTGTCTGCAGCTGATCTACGCACAACAGTGTTGACACCCATTGAGGGGAAAGTTTGCTCAACTTTAATTTTTCAGTCAGAATTGTGTAAGCTGAACCTTTGAGATGTTTATGGTGTTGGCTATTGTTTGTACTGCCAATCATTGGTGCTCTTCAACTAGGGCACGAACAAGATTAATTTTTTCCTCACAAATTGATATAGATGATCTGCCACCTTGGGCTTCATCTTTAACATCCTCTTGTCCCTTCTTAAAATGAGATATCCGTTAGTAAACTTTTCTCTGGGGGCATTGTCTCCATAAACTTTGCATAAAGCCTCAATGATTTCATCATTCTTCCACCCAAGCTTCACCATAAATTTGATGTTTGTTCTTGCTTCAATTTTAGCAGATGTTGCTCTGATGTTGCTCGGATAGGGCCTTTTTTCAAACTGGTGTCTTATCCTTCTTAGTGCCTCAAACTAGATCCTGTTCAGACATGATATACAAGTTAGTATGAGTTCATTTTGGTGCAAAAAAATTTGGAAGTCCTTGAGTAATTTTTTTCATAATATGCAAGTTCCATAAACTTTTTAAAGACCCCTCTTACTTGCCAGCACTTGGTTGAGTCGGTCTTTTTAATTTTATCCATTATAATAGGTGTGCAGTAATATTTCATCACGGTTTCAATTTCATTTCCCTAGTGCCCAATGACGTTGAGTGTATTTGCATGAGGTTATTTACCATCCATATATCTTTTTCATGAAATATCTGTTCAAATCTTTTGTCCAATATTGAGTTGTTGGTTTTCTTCTATTGAGTTTTTGAGTATTCTTTATATATTCTGGACACAAGAATGTGTTTATCACATATAAGATTTTCAAATATTTTCTCCTAGTTTGTAATTCATCTTTTCATTTGGTTAACAGTGCTTTTCTAAGAGCAGTTCTTAATTTTGATAAACCTCCATTTTTTTTCTTTATGGATTTTGGGGGTCTTTTTGTTACATCTAAGGAATCTATGTCTAACCCAAGATCACTAAGATTTTTCTCCTGCATTTTCTTCAAGAAGTTTTATAGTTTTGTGTTTTATATTTAGATCCATGTTCCATTTTGAGATAATTTTTGTATCTAGGATGAGATCTGGATGAAAGGATTTTTGTTGTTTGTTTTTGATTATAGATAGCAAAGTTTTTTAATATTATTTGTTGAAAAGACTATAACTTCCAGGCATTGTTCCCTCTAAATCTTTCCAGGTGCCTCTTCTCCAGGCTTTGGTCATTTCCTCCCATGTGTCACTGATCAGGCCCCTCTGTACACAGAGTTCTCTGGGTGGTTCTCTGTGTGGCTCTCTTCTCTGTTATGCTTCCCTGTGAACTCCAGCTACGGTGACTTCCCTGGACTCCAAGATCTGTCTCTGGGACTCAGAAAAACTACCAGCTCTTCCTGGGTTCCCCATTGCTGAGCCATGACCTGGAAACTTTCTCCAGGTGATAAGAGCTCAGGTGGTCGGAGGGCTCACTTCCTTTGTTTCCCATCAATCAGGGATCCCTATTCTCCATTGTCTGGTGTCCAAAATCTTGAGCACTGTTCTGTTGCTTCATCTGTATATTTATTTTTTAGCTGTTTTAGGCAGGAGGGTAAATTTGGTCTGTGTTATTCCATCTTAACTGGAAGTAGAAGTTCTGTATATTCTTCTTTACCTAATATTTCCTTTTAAAAAGATAACTCTTCCTTTATTCACCCTAAGCATTTTTACAATAACAATCACAAATAACAAATTTGAGACATTGTTGTTATTGTTTTTATTCTAATGCACATTAAATAAACATAACAGCATGAACACATTAAAATGTACATCTGTGTACCATCCCAAACTATCATGCTTACTTCAGGGGTACCCATACCACAGATTGGGAAAACCAACTTAATGTATTCACCTTGACTGCCCTACCTCATTCACCTCCCTCCCCCGATTCACACCGTGAGTATAGAAAATTCTCTGGAAGGTCAATGATCCACTAGGCATTCACTCATATTTTTGACTTTAGGAAAAAGGAAACTTTTGTATATAAAAATCATGCACACATCTGTAGAAAACCTGCCCTTTGGCATGTTCCAGGGCTTTGACAACAAGCAGCACACCTGCCGGAGCATCCTCCCATCCTCCCATGACTGAGGCAGAGCCTGGAACTCACCTTCACTGGTGCCCACCCCTGGGGGGGAAGGTGAAGTTCCTCTATATCTGCTTCTCCTCCACTCTGCTGCTAACCAGCTGACGGGCGTGATACTTGGACCTGCACAACATTCAAGAGGCTGATGGTGAAACTGCAGCTCAGCATAGTTTGGGATTTGGGGACGAGGAAGGAAACTGCTTAACTCTCTGGTGGAATCAAACCAATTAATATCACTATTTGGACCTTCAATTAAAAACAGAACAACAAATTTTATCCTCCTTTCTTATAAAGCTTCACTTTATTTCCTACATTTGTGTCACAGAAAGGAAGTTGGGGGCTCAGGATATTATATTTTGATATCCCAGGTATATTCCCCCACAAGGAGGATCAGTACCCAATAATAATGGGAAAAGTTTTCTTGCCTCTTCCTGCCAACTCTCATGAAGGGTTTGCTCTCTTGCAAGTAAGTTTGAACTGCTTCAAAACCAGCTCTCAGGAAAGGATTGGAGAGTAGTTCTTTGTTAATCATTGATTTTACTGCAGTAATACCAGGAATCACAAATACAAATGGCCTGTAGAACCAGGATTTTAAAAAGCCACATCCCAAGGACACGTGGCATTTGACATGCATGTCAGCATTAGGGATAAAAGGGACTCTTGGGTCTGTAGAACTCAAGGAGATCTGACCTGTCTGAAGAAGACCCCCACGTGCCAACTGATTTTGATGTAAGTGTTTTAATCTTTGGATTCGTAAAACACAATAGAGATACATATTTTTTCCCATAAGAAATTTCTTGATACTTTTAAATATCATTTAAAAAAGGAAAGAGAAAAATCTTGAACAGTTCAAAATGCACAAATTAGCGAGCTGAACTGGAGGCCACCATTTGACAGACTTTTGGCATTCCCTCTTTCACTGGGAGTCCATGCTGTAAAACTTCTCAGGCATTGTTGTATAAAGAAGTTCATCCCTCTTTATCAATTGGGCAGGGTTGTGCAGGGGTCAAGAGAGAGATGGAAGAAATCAGATTACCTTCTATGATTTTAGGTTAGACTGTATTAAAGTTCTGCTTTTTTAGTCAAAAAAAAAAAGGGGGTACGATATCTGCAGTTTCAAAAAGTTCAGCATAGGTTGCTGAAAAAATTAAGAATAGAATTACCATATGATCCAGCAATTCCACTTCTGAGTATATATCCAAAAGAAATGAAAACAGGATCTCAAAGAAACATTTGCACACCCATGTTTATAGCAGCATTATTCACAATAGCTAAGATGTGGAACTAACCCGAGTATCCAGTGATGGATGAATGGATAAATAAAATGTGGTATATACATACTATAGAAAAGTATTCATCCATAAAGAAGAAGGAAATTCAGACACATGCTACAACATGGATGAATTTTGAAGACACTATGCTAAGTGAAATAAGCCAGTCACAAAAAGACAGGGTGTGCTTCCACTTATATTAATATGAGATACTTAGAATTATCAAAATTATAGAGACAGAAAATAGAATGGTGGTTTCCAGGATCATGGGGGTGGAGGGAATGGGGAGTTATGGTTTAGTGTGTATAGAGTTCCAGTTTTACAAGATGCCGGGTTATGGAGATGGATGGTGGTGATAAATATGTAATGTTATGAATATGTTTAATACCATTGAACTGTACACTTAAAAATGGTTAAGATGGTAAATGTTATGTTATATGTATTTTACCACAATTTTTAAAAATTGGGGGAAAAAAGTTCAGCATGGTAGAGTTATCAGTGAATATGGTGATCCTTCATGTGGTCCTGCAATCCAGAATTAGGGAATTCCTGATTTTTAGTGGTGGGGGATACAGAATATTAGATAAGATAAGCTGATCGCCATTACAATAGACCCTAAATATAAAATGGCTCAAACATAGCAAAAGTTTATGTCTCACTCACACAGTCCAGAGCAGTCCCAGGGTCTCTGAGCAACACATTGTTCAGGAACCAAAGCTGGTCAGGTTCTGCCATCTTCAACACTCAGAAGAAAAAATATAGGAGATTTCTGTGGGCCAGGTCTGGGAGTGGCCCATATCATTTTTGCCCGCATTCTACTTCAAGGGAAGCTAGAAAATATATTTTCATTGTGTGCCAAGAAAAACAGGGAAAATGGATTGGAGACCAGCTAGCAATCTCTGACACAAAAAGGAAGGCCCAAAATAAGTTGGCTATTGGGTTAAAACTTAACAGATTAGGCACATCAACTTCAAGAACTTCTGGCTTGGATACCTCAGAATTTTAGCAAAGATTTAAGAAAGTTTTCCAGGGGATTCATAGAATTCAGATGTAGAAGAAATTTTCAGGCTGTTTTATAAATCAACTTTACCAGTGCTCTGTGGAAAGAATGTGGACCCTGGATGTTTTAACTTGTCTAAGACTAATATTCCCTTTATACTCAATGGAGATAAAATATATAATTTTTAGTGTTATTCTAAGAATTTGAGACAATTTATGTAGTGTACCTGCATGACGCACGGTTGTTACAGAATCCAGCAAATGGTTGTTCAGGCTCTGTTAAGGCGTCTCCATGGGCAGGGAACTCAATGCTTCCAGGGTAACCCTTTCAATGTCTGTGTAGGCCTGACAGCCAGGAAAGCTCTTTGTCTTAAGCAAAATCTGTTTTCCCATTGGGCCTATTTCTATCCCCTGATACCACACAGAGCAGGGTGACTCATTCTTCCACACTCCAGTTCTTCAGACACTTGAAAATATCACTTCTACTCTGAATCTGCTCTTCCAGTTCCTTCAAACTTGACTCCCTCCCCATTCCTGTTGCTCTCATCTGAAAACCTCTACTTTGTCTTTGTGCCTCTTGATCTGGTATCTAGAAAACCCTAAAGACTCCACCAAAATATTCCTAGAATTGATAAATAAATTCATCAAAATCTCAGGTTACAAAATCAAGGTAGACAAATCACTGGCATTTCTATATACTAATAGCAGTGAAGTTGACAGTCAAATCAAGGACATAATACCATTTACAATAGCTACAAAGAAAATAAAATACCTAGGAATATACTTAACCAAGGAGGTGAAAAATCTCTACAAAGAGAACTACAAAACACTGATGAAAGAAATTAAAGATGATACTAACAAATGGAAAAGCATCCCATGCTCATGGATTGGTAGAAACAACATTGTTAAAATGTCCGTACTGCCCAAAGTGATTTACAGATTCAACACAATCCTCATAAATACCAATGTCATATTTCACAGATCTAGAAAAAAATAATTCTGTGCTTCATTTGGAACCAAAAAAGAGCCCAAATAGCCAAAGCAAACTTAAGCAAAAAGGACAAATCTGGAGGCATCGCATTATCTGACTTCAAATTCTACTACAAAGCTATAGTAACCCTAACAGCATGGTTCTGATAGAAAAGTAGAAATATAGGCCAATGAAACAGAATAGAGAACCCAGAAATAAAACCATCTACCTACAATCAACTGATCTTTGACAAAACAGACAACAACATACACCGCGGAAAGGAAGCCCTATGCAATAAATGGTGCTGGGGAAACTGTACAGCTACATGCAGAAGAATGAAACAGGACCCCTATCTCTTTACCATATACAAAAATTTAATTCAAGATAGATAAAAGACTTAAATGTAAAGCATGAAACCATAAAAATTCTAGAAGAAAATGTAGGAAAAACTCTTCTAGATATCAGCCTAGGGGAAGAATTTATGCCTAAGACCCCAAAGGCAAATATAGCATTAACAAAAATAAATAAATTGGACTTCATTAAATTAAAAAGCTTCTACACAGCAAAGGAAATAATCAACAAAGTAAATAAAGAACCTACAGAATGGGAGAGAATATTTGCAAACTATACATTTGACAAAGGGCTAATATCCAGAATCTACAAAGAACTCAAGCAAATCAGCAAGACAAAAACAAACAATCCCATTAAAAAGTGGGCAAAAGATATGAAAACAAATTTTTTAAAAGAAGATAGATAATGGCCAACAAACATATGAAAAAAATGCTCGACATCATGAATCATCAGGGAAATGCAAGTGAAAACCACAATGAGATATCACCTTACCCCTATCAGAGTGGCACTATAAAAAGTCAAAAAACAATAGATGCTGATGTGGATGCAGAGAGAAAGGAACACCTATACACTGTTGGTGGGACTACAAAGTGGGAAAACAGTGTGGAGATTCCTCAAAGAAATAAAAGTAGACCTACCATTTGATCCAGTAATCCCACTGCTGGGTATTTACCCAAAGGAAAAGATGTCATTTTATCAAAAAGACACCTGCACTCGAATGTTTATTGCAACACAGCTCACAATTGCAAAGATGTGGAATCAACCTAACTGCCCATCAATTCATGAGTAGATAAAGAAAATGTGGTATATATACACCATGGAGTACTACTCAGCCATAAAAAGGAATGAAATAATGTCATTTGCAGCAACATGGATGGAACTGGAGACCATTATCCTAAGTGAAGTATCTCAGGGATGGAAAAACAAACACCACATGTTCTCACTAATAATTGGGAGCTAAATCATGGACACACACAGGCACAAAGAGATGTAAAGGCCATTGGAAACCAAGAAGAGGGAGGGTGGTAAAGGGATTAAGGATAAAAACTTACCAATCAGTTACAATGAACACTATTCTGGTGATGGGCACACTAAAAGCCCCGACTTAAGCATTTTATAAGGTATTCATGTAACAAAAACATTGGTACCTCCTTATTATTTTGAAATAAAAAAATGCGATTCCCAGATAGGAATACCGCACTCCAAGTAAGATCTGACTAGCATAGAGTACAATACTAGCATTGCCCCTTTTGTTTAAGAAAAGTATTCATCAGGGTCAGGGTATCAGTTATGCTGCTGTAACAAAAAGACTTCAAAATATGATTGTTCAAATAAGAGAAAAGTATATTTTTCTCTCATGTAACAGCTCAGAGATAGGCAAGTGGTCCAGGGTAGGTGTGTGGTTTATTCAGACACTGAAGTTCCTTTTACTTCCAAGCCCTTCTGTCCCCTAGGGTGTTGTCTGTGTGGTTCCAGGTGGCTCCATCAGTGCCACATCCAAGTTCCAGCCCAGCTTATGGGGAAGAAGAAGGAAAGGAAGTGGAGGGGGAAGGATGTTCTCCTACAGAAGTGGACGCAAGCTGTGCCGACCACACATCACTTCTGCTCACCGTCCATCAGTGAGAGCTTAGTCACGGTCACAGCCAGCTTCCAGAGAGGCTGGGCAATGTCAATTCTACTTTGGGGGTGAGGGAGAGAGGGTGGAACAACATATTTTGTTAAAACTGGAAGTAGGTTCTGTTTCTAGGAACAAGGGGAGAATGAGCACAGGATAATCAGGAGTCTCTGCCATGAGAAACCATGCAAAACTAAGGAAAAAAATCCCATGGATTACAAGAAATCAGAAATAACTAGCAAGAATAAGTAAGAATTGCTAAGACAAAATGGGAGAAAAGAAGGAATGGTGTATCTGGAGCTCAGCTGCATGGCAGGCTAGCAAGTGACATGACACATGGCTAAACAAATGCAATTGTAGTTGCTGCCTGGCGAATAAATGGCTAAGCTTGGTAGATGCTTCAACCAGAAAGCTGAGTTGAAAGTTTTCATTTTTTAAGTACTACATACTACAGTTATGAACCAATATAGTGGAAACAGCCTTTCCTAGGGAAAAGAAAAGATGAGAAATCTCTATGAAATGAGAAAAATTACTCTCCTGCTCTCTGAGGAACAGTGAAATTGACTAAACAAGACTTTCCAAACTCCAGCTTCAGTTATCCTGTCCTCAGAGGAACAGGTAATTTAATCTGGAAGTTCTCAAGATGTCAATAAATGAAAAAAGCAAACAAATTGGGAAAAAAAAAATTTGACTTGGAGTTAGGTGGGAATAATCACTGTGAAATATTGTAAATGCTTAGCTTGCTTTCTTGGGGTTTTAAGATTTCATTTTCATGATTTATTGGCCATATCGTGGAAAATACCAAAAAGTAAAATATGCCTTCGGTTAAATCCCCTAGGCTTTTAGTACGGCTCAAATATTGACAGTTGGAAAGAGGAACTTTTTTTTCCATATGGTGACAACCATCGCCCTCAATATTACCGTTGAAAAAGACAACTGTGTCTCCTACTGAACATCCGTCAATTACGCTGCATCGTCATTTCACTGAAAAGTATGCTACACTCGGTTATTTAATCGCCTTTATAGAAGAGAAGTAAACGCTGAAGCGACCACATTTCCCATTTTCCATCATGAATGACAGTCGATGGCCAGCACGCCAGCAAGCAGAAGCGTCTGCGCGTGGCGCGGTGTGCGAGGCGCGGGGCAGAGCGTGACCGGCTCTGCTCCACCCCCGGTGTACTGAGAAAACTTTCCCCGTAAACTTTCTGTCAGGATCACTTTTGGAAAAGAATAGGAGTTTTCAAATCTGAAATCACACTGTGGAAGGGGAGACTGCCCGTTCTCGAGCAAGCGGAGCTCAAGAGAAAGATCTGGGAATTTTAAAATTAGTGTAAAGTTGGTCGGAAAGGGATTGCTTAACAAAATCAAGATAAAGGCAATTGCTCAAGCAGAGTTTGGTTTGCCTCTCTCAGCATCTGCCCTGCGGGATTCTTTCTGTCTCCCCTAGAGGCAATTCTCAGTAACCTCCTTCCAGAACTCGCTTTGAAGTCGGCTGCACACCTGTGCCACCTATACAGCAGGGAGGCAGGCCTGCCACACCCAGACTGTCAGGCACAGCCCTGACGGTTAGGACGTGCCCTCTAGCATCTTGTTTAAAAGTCAAACCCAAGCTTGATGCAATCTCCTGAAGTGGTTAACCCTTGCCCGATTTAGCACGTGTTCCCCTGCAAAGGAAGAGAATAGACTAGTTATATACAGTATAACCCTTCCTGAGGAAAGGTATGCTGTCCGAGTAAATAGGCTTTTGTGATGTCCCAGAACACCGTAGGGATTTTCTGGCTGTCCTTCGTTCTTTGCTCAGGGGCTAAGAGTGGCAAAATATGTACCCCTGATAGCCTCCTTCACCTCCTCGGCTCCTTGGATTTTGAATTGGCACGTTAGTGACACTGCTGGGGAACGGAGGAGGGGCAATTTCTATTTGAAACATTGCGGGAGTCACAGTCTCTACCCCATTCCCCTGCGCCCGCCCTCGCCCTGCGTGAGAGCAGGGAGCACGGCCATGCCTCCTGCTGCTGGTGCAGCCGCAGGGGTCCAGGGAGAGTGCAGGAGCCTGGGTTAGGTTAGGGTCAGGAGGTCACAGAGCTGGCTGTGCTGGCCGGGCACAGACGCCAGGAAGAACAGCAAGGAGAACTCGATTCTGAGCCAAACGTTTGCCCTCAGGCAGAAAGCACCTTGAAGGCTTCTAGGTGGGGTGGGACCAGACCCTGGGCCCAGCCAGCCCACGCCTTGCAGGTGCAGGCAGGGAAGTGGCCACACCCAGCTCGAGTGGGCGTGTAGGTGGAAAGTGCGCGCAGGCACCTGTCCCCGGCTGCAGATCTGGTTCTCATCCAGAGCCACTCCCTGACCTCATGGAAAATGAACTCCCTGGCTCCTCCATCGGAGTCCAAGGATCCTTCTTCCCAACCCATTTTTCAGTCAGGCCTTTATCTTGTGCTTTAGCTTTTCCATACTTCCTGGACTGGTTCTGACTTCACCCTCGGGGTCTGAGATCAATCTTACTTCTGTTGCTGATAAGACTGATAAGGACCCCAGCCCCCTCTTGGCTGTGGAAGAGGCAGAGCTCTTTCCTCCCTGGGCCCCAGATTTACTATTTTAAACCTCTAGTTAAAACAAATCTCTAGGCAATAAACACCACCTTGTTACCAAGAATTTTATTTTTAAAAAAAATCTTTTTCCCAGTCTATCTTTTCAATCCCTGGTTCTGGCCTTTATGCATAGGAAGAAATCACGATGTGCAGGACATTTGGCCAGTATCCTCAATCTTGGAACCCTCAATCAACTCATACCACAAAATATCCCCAGGGGACACCTTGCTCTTCATCCCTTGCCCTTCTCTGGTCTCCTCCCTGTGAGCTGGG
>RJWJ010016675.1:0-34128 GCA_004363605.1 Indri indri | reverse complement strand
AGAAGAAGATATACGAGAGATGATCTTTCTCTCTCTTTCTGCTATGTGAGGACACAACAAGAAGTCAATCTGCAAACCAGAAAGAGACTTTCACCAGATACCACATCTGCAGGTGCTTTGATATTGGACTTCTCAGTATCCAGAATTGTAAACAATAAAATTCTGTTGTTTAAGCCACCTAGTCTTCACTATTCTGTTACAGCAGCCTGAACTGACCAAGACAGTAGACAATCAAAAAAATTTTTTAATTAAAACATGATTCAATGACAAAAATATGAAATTTAAATATTTGCAAACATATCTCACCATTCATATTTCTTCCTACCCTATTGAGGTATAGCCACAGCAATGTCATTCAGGTACCTACATGATTTTAGAATTTCAACTCTGCCAATGGCATTTGAATGTGGAAAAAAAGTAGACAAGTTTGTAAACCTATATGAGATGCTTTCAGCCTATTATCACAGTTTTTCTTTTCTAAAATTGAGGTATACTTAATATTTTCATAATGAAAAATTATTTCTCACTAGGAAGATTGTGAAAAATCTTAGCTTATAAAAATATACCAGTTTTTTTTAACACATTAAGTATTATTGATTTCTAAAAATATTTTCACAAATCACAGGCTTCTTAAATTCATCTGACAATCTATGAATAAAATGGAAATATCATATGTATTTTCATTACTCTTCATAATTAATGTCACTTAATTTTTCTAGAAATGTAAATTATAAATATCCATTAAATGAATGAAAGAATAAATAAAATTTATATATAGGGAGCCAGAATTTTTACTCTGGAATACATACAAGTAGGTATGGCACCAAGAAGGAGAGAAATGAATTAAAAGGAAAAATTGAAAGGCAGAAGATGTTTTAACATACAATGTTGTTTATTGTATTTTATTTTTTAAAGATAATACACACATGGAAAACAAGTAGTAGACAGTCACATTCACCTAATTTTAATTTCATTGGTTGTTGAATATATGTGTTCATACATTAATGAACATTCAGGAGAAGCGTAAAGTATTTTATATCTTGTATTATTATGCATTTTTTCACTAAAGTTAACATGTAGAAAGCAAAGTGCCCAAATCATAAGAATACACTCAGTAAACTATTGTACTGTTAAGAAATCCTAATAAGCACCACCAGATGAAATTATAGACTGTTACTAGAACTCTAGAAGGCCCCCAGAGTTTGCTATTTTGAACTTCATATACATGGTATGAGACAGTGTGTTTTCTATTGTGTATAACTTCTTTGCCTCAATATTATGCATGTGAATTTAATTCATCCAGTTGAGTTAGTTATAGTTCATTAATTTTCATTGCAAAACACAATCTTATAAATACATTGCAGCTTATCCATTTAACACTTGAACATTTTTGAGTTCATTATAAATTTTGTTAAGTACAAATAATACTGTTAAGAACACTTCCTTACCTATCTTTGATACACATATACATACATGCCCATTGACTCCCCCAAAACTTAATTACTAACCCTTAATTACTACTTTTGAATGGAGGCCCTTACTGAAAATATAAACAATTAATACATATTTTGTGTGTTATATGTATTATACACCATATTCTTACAATCAAGTAACTAGAGCAAAGAAAATGTTATTCAGAAAATCATAAGATAAAATGTATTTACTATTTATTAAGTGGAAGTAAATACTCATACTCATAAAATTCTTCATCCTCACAGTCTTCACTTTGAATAGGCTTAGAAGGAGGAGGAAGAGGAGAGATATTGGTCTTGCTATCTCAAGGCAGGGCAGAGGAAGAAGAAAATCCGAGTATAAGAGGACCTGCACAGTTCAAGCCCATGTTGTTCAAGGGACAGCTGTATTATTTTGTGTTCATGGTGGCTGTCTTTATATTTATTCTACTGAAGATCTGTGGAATTTATTTATTATCAACTAGATTTTTTTGATAGTTTGAAATTTTTTTCTTGCTATTTTCTCTTTTGAAATTTTTTCTGCTGTATTCTGGATATGTTCTTCCAATATGTGTTACAGTTTATCCACTTGCTTTTCGGCTATAGCTACTCTACTGTTAAGCAACCTATCCATTGAATTATACATTTTGATTATTTAATTTTCAATTCTAGAATTTCCATTGGCTATCTTCTATAGTTTCCAGTTCTTCAGTTAAATTCTCAATTTCACGTTCTATTTTCTTGATCTCCACAAATATTGTTATCCCAAAGTCCATATGTAAGTTTATTATCGGGATTCCCTGTGGGTCTTTTTCTACTGTAAAAAATTTCTCTTGAATGCCAAATGAAGTTTTTATTTCTACATATGCCTCATTTTTTATTGAGTAACAACCATTGCATATAAAAAGATAGAGATAGTTGAGTTTGGATGAGGTTAACTTCATATTTTTTGGCTAGACTAGCCAAAAACTAGCTAGACTAGGGGTTAACATTAAGCCTAGGAATAAACCATGGCTCCTCGTCCTTGGTGGGCCCTGAATTCCAAACTTTCTCCCAATTCTTGAATCCTCAAAAATACTACTCAGTTTCTCAATATCTTAGTTATGATTTTGAAACTGGAAAAAGCCTTGAACTGAAAGTAATTTAATTCTAAATGTTAGAACTCTTTACCTTTATCTAGCATTTTGTTTCAACAGTTTTTCAGTGCTTTGGTAGCTGTCATTTACTTTCAAGAAGTACTTTAAAAAATTATTTTGTCTAACTTTCCTAATCATTCTCAGGGAGCATATCTGATTCAAATCATTTAGTCTATCATTGTCATGAGAAGAAATTTAAAATAATTTAAATAAATAATTGACCCAATAACTGTTCATGGAAAAGCTTTGTAGAAAGAATGTATTTGGTCCAGGGAAACAGGTGAATAATGCACAAGTAAATAAGAAGAAAAGAAAGAAATTAAAAGTTTGTGGAAAGATTTGCATATCTTGATTATAAAAAATGAACTTTATAAAATAAAAAATTTCAACTCCATGGCACTGTAACCTGGACAACAGAGTGAGACTCTGTCTCAAAAAATAAAATAAAATAAAATAAAATAACAAATTTGAAGGTGTTCCAGGAATTGAATGACATTATCAAACATAGTTGTGTAATGAAAAAGCATTAATACAGAGTCTGGTCCATCAGTAGCCTTCCTAAGAGTTTACATATGTAATCTAGGATAATTTATAAACACTTCCAAGAAAGGAAGTTTTTTATTATACTTGAATAATCCTTTCTGATTCAGAAAATATTTATGAGTAATTAGAATGCTTTATATTGAACCTTAAACCTATGCAATGTAGCTAGTTCAGACCTCATTGTCATGTGGAAAACACATCTAAAGTCTGATTTATTTCTTTCTCCCAACATTGTACACATATCAAAGTTACATGAGACAAATAGAAAGAGAAGTAAATAGATAAAGTATTGATTATTTTAGTACTAGAAGGATTCTAAAGTGGATAGCTCAACATTTGATTAATTCCCTAGGGCGCGCGTGCGCGCGCGCACACACACACACACACACACACACATAAGTGAAGTGGCTGCAGAATTTAGGTGTGTTCTTTCTTTGATAAGTGGATTTTTAAAAAATAATAGTAGCATTTTGGACTGTGTCAGAGCAATTTAATAGCTATTATCTCTTTTTTATCCTCAAGGTAGGTAGGACAAGTATTATTACCCAGAGAGGTTAGGTGAATTGAGAATACCACAGACCAAATTAGCGCAGAGGCGAGACTAGAAAAAAATTCCCTGGCATTGTGTTTTTTCCTTTATGTTACATTTTTTCCTTGTGATATTATGTGATGCATGACACAAATACATACATATAATGGTGAGAAAACTACTTTAACTTTCCCTCCTACACAAACTCTACTGTTAAAAACACTTCAGTGCTTGTAAAAAAAATCTTAAGAGATGCACTCAATTACAACTGCAATCAGTGCTGTTCTTGGCACCAACAGCTGTTCAAATAGCATTCCAAAGGGATAGGCAATATTACAAAGAGATACCCTAGAGTAACATCAGAGGCAAGATGAGCGAGGCAAAGCAGGGAGCAGCTGAAGCATATCAGCAAAGGAAGAAAACCTCATGAGCCAATGGAGAGGCTAGAAAGTCCACATACCAGGCCCACAGTATACCTTTTCCAAAGAGGTTAACTTTGGGGCTGTTCAGATTTTTGCAATAAAGGCTTTTTTTATTGGTATGTTTGGCCAGGTTATGCCTCTTCAATGTACGTAGTCATCATGCTGTTGTTCAATACATTTATCGGGGGCACTGTCGGATTCAGCTCTTCAGTGCTCTACTCACCATGAGGCTGGCAGAGATGTTTCCACAATTCAAGCCAGACTATCATCAGAAATTTGTCAATCATTCACAAAATACTAACATATTAATTTTCTATTTATCATTATAGATGTAATATTACTATATAAGAATCTTTATTTTTAGACTGAGAATTTTGTCTTTAATAATCCATAAGAAAATATTTATATATTTATAATAAGCTTTATTGCTATTTACTTATCTTACATAACTTGGTGGCTATTTCATAGATCAGTGTCATGGCTTTCAGGATTCACAAAAGAAATGCTAGGATAGATAGGTTTCTTTTATTTACTTCATAAAATTGGAAAATATTAACATGTATTAATTAAGTAAACCAATTTAGTGTTTCTACACATAGCAATTATATTTTTTAGTATATGTTCTTTACCAAAATCTCCCTTTTAACTTTTACAAATGTTGGTCATCACCTGAATTGTAAACATTGCTATAACTATTCCTAAGGATCTACTTTTGTTTAAAATAGGCATTTAGATTTGAAATTAAGAAAAATAGAAATGAATGTATCTTAATTTATATCTGTTTATCCCAATGTTATGGCCAGTTTTGTGTGTCCACTTTGCTAGATTATAGTCCTCATTCAGATAAACACTGATGAAGGTGGTGTCTGTGAGAGAATTTTGTAGATGTGACTTAAGATCAGAATAAATTGACTTCAAGTAAGAAAGCATTATCCTACATAATCTGAGTGAGTCTGATCCAATAATTTGAATGGAAGTAAAACTACAGCTGAGACTTCACTGCAAAAGGAGAATTTCCAACTTTTGGCAATAATTTCATCATGTAGCTCAGAGTTTCAGTCTGCTGTCTCTGACAGCCTTTCCTAAAGGTTTCAGATTTGCCTAGCTAGCCCTCATAATTGTTGATTCTTTGCATCAAATATCTTAATATGTATTTAAATATATATACACAAATATAATTATTCTAATGATATACTAACATGGTATTTATCTAAATATTTGTCAAAGATATATATCTCCATTCTCTCTATATGTATATTATTTCCTGTTTCTCTGATAGAACTTGATTTTGGTACCAGAAGTGGTCACACGGGGACAGAACTTAAGGATGAATTTTTCGAATTGGTTCTGGGTTTTCTGAAATTAGTTCTATAATTTAATTAGATTTAAAGTTACTGATGGCTCTGTTTCTAGTAAAAAATAGGGTACTAGCAGTCTATAATATGAAAGAGATACACAAAATATCACTACTGGAGACTCCTATTCAAATACCTACAAAAGATGAGGTTATAGGTAACCATGTATAGATCATCTAGAATATTACTTTATTTTTTAGAGACAGGGTCTTGCTATGTTGCCCAGGCTGGTCTCAAATTCCTGGTTTCAAGCAATCCTTGCACTTCAGCCTCCCAAGTAGCTGGAATTGCAGGTAAGAGTCCCTGCACCCAGCCTGCTATCTAGAACATTTAATGAAGGTAAAATCTAAATGAAATTAGCTGGTTGCTCCTATCTGCACTGGAGAAAATTGGGGGAAGTGGGGCACAGGGAAGATGAGCTCAGGGCTTCAAATTCCCAGTTTTTGCTCCACATAAATTAACTGAAAACTTCTATAACTGTCCTAAATGAAATTCTTATCTCCTGCAGCCACCAGGACAACATTGCTGAAAACCAAACCCTGAGTCTCATCCTGTGAATGGTTTAATTTCAATGTAAATTAAGTTCCCAACCTCACAGGGTGTCTTCAGTTAAAGTGAGGGCATTAACTGGGAACAAACAGGATACTGAAAATTGGAATGAGGACATATGGAAAGAGTCCAAGGAAGCGGGGAATATCTAACTGCTAAATCAATTCTGTTGAGTCTTCATTGCCAGTACAGGTCCTTACACTTCTGCCTGTAGAGGTTAGCCCTCCATTGCCTGAAGAACATGTAATGATCTCCCCTGGGGTAGCTACCTTGCATGGAACTGCTTATTCTCCTCAGGGTCTACCAACCTCTCTACCCTTATTTTACTTCTGTACTTATAAATGAGGAGAAATCAGGAGAATATGTATAGAAGTGGCTATTAAGGATGTGGGCTTTTGATGAAAAGAATATAAAGTTCAGTCTTCCTGAATTAATTGATATGGGCTCGCTAAGCATAGATTCTTGATTCAATATCTTAGCTCAAGGATTTATAGAGGGCACTAACTGTTTATTTGGTTGGCTAAAACATGGACCCAAAGGTGGCCTACACTAAATAAAATTGAAATATCAGAACTGCCTTGGTATAGTACAGAGGAAGATATCTAAAAATTCATGGAGATTAGAATATTTGAGTAGATTTTTTACATAAGACCTGTGCTCACCCACCCTAAGAGGGTACATATTTAACTCCGAGAAACAAATTTGTGAGAGGTGCACAAGCATTTTTGAAGGGTTCTATGGTCACCCTTCTCTGTAGAACAGAAATCATAGTGGGGATATCTATCAAACTGGTATTCCTAAAAGCATTGGGGATAACGAGATCCCAGGGTGGTAGTGGCCAAGTCGCAGCATTCAATTGCCAAAGATAACTTGACAATAGTTACTCTAATAGACAATGGATTCAAAGAAGTAACCAGAATGATCTAACCAAGCCCTATATCATTGGCTATTGTCCCTAGAAAAGAAATAGATGAGAACTGTACTAAATTCTTATTGGATATGTATAAGCAGAAGATTTCTAGGCATAGTGAACAGAAGTCCAACTTAAATCACCGAAGCAGAGATTTACGACCCCTTGATTCCCTCAACCACTCTGTTACATTATGAGAAATTTATATTGTTAATCATTTTTCCTGCCTTACCCCATGTAATCTATGCTCATTTGCCACAGTGATTATGCATTACAAAAGTGAAACAATCAGACTTATCAGGGATTACTGGACACTACGATCCTTGAACTGACACTAATTCTGGGATACTCAAAACATCAGTAGGGTCCACTAGTCAATACAGGGGATTACGCAAGTCAAGTAGTCAATGGAGTTTTAGTTCACGTCAGTCTTACAGTTGGCCTGCTGGGTCCCTGAATCCTCCCAATGCTTATTTTTTCAGTTCTGAAATGCATAACTGGAATAGACAGTAATACGAATCCCCATATTGGTTCCCTGACATGTGAAATAAAAGCTAACAGGACAAGTGGCACTTACCAGAACTGCCTTTAACTACAGAAAGAAAGAAAGAGAGAAAGAAAGAAAGAAAGAGAAAAAAAAGAAAAGAAAAGAAAAGAAAAAGTAAACCAAAAGCAATACTGCATTCCTAATTCCTAGAGAGATTGCTTAAATCAGTGCCACTACCATCAAAGACCTGAAAGATGCAGGTGTGGCACTTTCTGTAAAACTGTGGATATACTTGCTTATTTTGCCTGTACAGAAAACAGATGGACCTTGGCGAATGACAGTGGATTATCATAAACTTAATCATGTAGTGAGTGTAATTATAGCTGCTGTTCCAGTTGTGGTTTTGTTGCTTGAGAAAATTAGCACATCCCTTCGTAGCTGGAATACAGCTCATCTGGCAAATGCTTTTTTCTCACTATTAATAAAGATCATCAGTAGTTTGTTTTCAGTAATACATCTTCACTGTCTTATTTCAGGGATGTATCAACTCTCCAGCCCCATGTCATAATTCCCTTCCACAACAAACTATATTTGTCCATTACATTGATGATATGCAATTGGACTCTGTCAGCAGGAAGTAGTATTTTATCAATACATGCTAGTAAAATATGTGTGTGTTGGGGAGCAAGGAATAAACATCACAAAAATTTAGAGTGTTCTACCTCAGTAAAATTTCTTGGGTGGGATCCAGTGGCATGAGATATACCTTCACAGGTAACCTTGGCCCCTACTTCTGCTATATTACTTTTCTCT
Source organism: Indri indri (assembly GCA_004363605.1). Taxonomy (NCBI): domain Eukaryota; kingdom Metazoa; phylum Chordata; class Mammalia; order Primates; family Indriidae; genus Indri; species Indri indri. The sequence goes on along the minus strand of RJWJ010016675.1, from coordinate 25,933 downwards.
TTTAGATAATTCCTATGAATTCATGGGGAGTTCCTTCTGACTAGTCAACTACCAAAGAGAAAATTCAGGCCAGATTTAAAAATTATTTTGTTTATGTCTTCTGTCAAACCATAAATAAGACTTAGATATAGCAGTAGTGTGACTATAGTTTACAATAATCTATTATACATGTCAAAAGAGCCAGAAGAGAATAATTTGAATGTTCTAACATAAAAAAAGACAAATGTTTAAAGTGGTGGATACCCCAAGTACACTGATTTGATATTTACAAGTCATAGGGTTGTATTAAATTATCACATGTCACCTGTAAATGTGTACATCTATTATGCATTAATAAAAATAATAATAAACAGTTTTGCATAATATGCAGGCACCCTGTGAAAGGAGAAAGCTGCAGCACTGCAGCCCATTTTTAGGACATTATTGAAGGACAGTGATGAAATATTCTTAGTGGGAAGAATTTTTAGCAGTGAACCTGGATATTCATTTTTTTCTGAAAGGAGAAATGGCAGAAGTAAAAGTGTATTATACTGATTGGCTGTGGCCAATAGTTTGGCTTGATGATCAGGTATGTGGAAGAAACACAAATGGGTAATTGGCAACAAGAAGGTCCAAGAATAGATATGTGGATAAACTTCCGTGGGCAAAGCACTTGAAGATATTTATGTTTTATGCGAATTCTCACCAAAATGGTGACCTCAGCAGAAGAGGATTTAATAATCAAGTAGATAAAATGACTGAACCATTCTGTAGGTACCAGTCAGCCTTTTTACTTAACCATCCCCTGTCATTACCTAATGGGCTCAGGAGCAAAGTGGTCATAGTAGCAAGGATGGAGGCTACACATTGACTCAGCAGCATGAATGTCCACTCACCAAAGCCAACTTGGTACAGCAACTACTGAGTGCCCAATCTGCCAGCAGCAGAGACTCAGACTGAATCCCTGACATGGCACCATTCCCCAGGGAGAAAAGCCAGTTACCCGGTGGCAGATTGATTGCATTAGACCATTTTCCATCATGAGATGGGCAGTGCATTGCTCTTTCCTAAATAAGCACTTACTCTGGATATGGATTTGCATTCCCTGAATGCAATGTTTCTGCCAAAACTACCATCTGTGGACTTACAGAATGCCTTATCCACTCTCATAGTATTCTACATAGCATGGCTTATGATCAAATAACTCATTCGCAGTGGATGAGATGCAGCAATGGAACCCTGTTCATGGAATTCACTGGTGTTACCATGTTCTCCCATCATTCTAAACTGGCTGATTTGATAAAATGATAGAATTACCTATTGAAGACTCAATTATAGCATCAACTAAGCACTATAAAGCTATGTGGCAGGGTTGGAGCAACGTCCTCCATAATCATGTATATGTTTTAAATTAGTGTCCAATATATGGTACTGTTTCTTCCATAGCCAGAATTCACAGATCCAGGAATCAAGGCATGGCACCATTTATCCCTAGTGACCTAATAGTAAAATGTTTGCTTCCATCCCTGCGACCTTACACCGTTCTGGTCTAGAGATCTTTGTTTCTGAGGAAGAAATACTTTCACCAGGAGACACAATACTGATTCCATTGAACTTTAATGTTTAGATTGACACAAGTCTATTCTGGTCCCTTGTGCCTCTGAATCAACAGACCAAGAAAGGTGTTACTCTGTTAGCTGTATAATTGATCCTGATTACTAATGGAAAATTGGGCTGCTACTACACAATGAGGGGAGCAAAAAGTATTACTGTAATACAGGCAATCCTTTAAGGCATACCTTAGTACTACCCTATCCTGCGAATAAAGTCAATGGAAAATTACAATAATTCAGTTCAGGCAGGATGCCTGGCAGGGGTGGGGTACCTGTAGCCTTCTGATTTGAAGATTGTTCATTTTAAACACCAAAGGAAGCCAGAAAAATGTCATCTTTCTCTGTTGTACCCCTTCTAATGAAAAGATTTGTTCTGTAAAATTTGGATTCAGTCAAAAGCCCACACTTAAGGACCTAGAAGGCCACATGTTGTCTTAAGGCCACAGATTCCCCTACCCCTAGATCCTTTTGGAATGAAGGTTTGGGTTACCCATGCAGTGGGCTGAATTTTGGACACCCTAAAAAGATATGAGCAAATTCTTATTCTCATAACCTGTGAAATTACATTTTATGGAAAAACATGTAATTAAATTAAGGGTGTTTAAATGAGGAGCTTATCCTAGATTATCTAGCTGGGCTCCGAATACAATCACATGCATCCTTGTAAGACAGAAGCAGAGGGAGTTTTGAAACAGACAACAAAAGAAGAGAAGTCAGCGTGACTACAGAGAGAGAGAGAGAGATTAGACAAATGTGGCCATATACTCAGGAATGCCAGGACAATCACTAGTATATATTAAACAAATATTACTTTTCCTTTTCTTCTTCTCTCATCCTTTCATTATCTAATAGAAAATGTATTAATATCAGCCAAGTTTGTGTCACAGTGTTACAGTTATACTATATCAAAGAAGAAGAGGGGATATCACTCAAGGACTTTGCATTTTATTCTGGGGAAAGCATTTGTGTATTTTCAGCTATGTGGAGGAAGATGGAAGTATTGGACTTTGGAAATATTGGAAAGATGGACTTTGTATTTATTTGACTAATATGTATGGTTTAAGAAAATGTGCATGGGTGCCAAGTTCACCAAGGGTAGACTGTGATGGATAGTTTCATGCGTTAACTTGCATATATTACAATCTCTAATTATTAAAAAAAATCCAGTCTAGATGTTGTTCTGAAGTTATTTGGTAAGTGTGGTTAAGTTTATAATCAGCCACCTTCAAATAAGGAAGATTATCCTAGAGAGTTATAGTGGACCTGCTTCAGCTCTTAAGAGCATAGCTGAAGCTTCTCTGAAGAAGAAATCTCATGTGTAGACAGAAATTTTAGCTCATCCCTAAGAGCTCAAACCTGCTCTTCTCTGTGAACTGCCAGCCCCTACAATTGCATAAGCCAATTTCTTGAAATAATTTTCTTAATGTGTATTTTCTATTGGTTCATTTTTTTCTTGTTGAATCCTGACTGATATACCCAGTGTAGGGTTAGTTGGTCAGGGCATTCTCCCCTCATTCAAATCCTTTATATCCTGTATTTTCACTCTAAACTAGGAATACAATTATAGGATATATTTCTGATTAACCAAAAGGTATCTACTGAACTACACTAAAGAGTAGAAAGGGTTTAAAATTTTAAAAAAAGAAGAAGAAGAAGACACATTCTAATGCTTAACATTTTCATTGCTAGAGCAGTCTGACGAACTACTTCCCTATTTTGTCACCCTGAACCAGGGGGATATATCTTTTCTAGAAAGAGTACCCTTTTAGCAGTTACCCTAGAAAATTCTAACATTAATCAGTATCTTTATCATTCTTCTAAACAACTAAAAGACACTCTAATTATTTGGGCTTTTTTTAATTTCCGAATATTACAGGGGTACAAATATTTTGGTTACATGAATTGCTTTTGTACAATTTGAGTTAAAGTTATACTTGTGCCCACCACACAGATAGCGTGCATTGTGCCATTAGGTGTGAATTTACCCGCCCCCTCCTCCCCCTCCCACCTGCTTGGTTTCCGTTGAGTTTTACTTCCATATATGCCCATGAGTGTTGAACAATTAGTTCCAATTTAGTAGTAGGTACATGCACTGTTCGTTTTTCCATTCTTGCAATAATTCACTTAGAAGAATGGTCTCCGGCTCCATCTAGGTTGTTACAAAAGGTATTAGTTCACTATGTTTTTAATTTTGTTTTTTAAATGACGCCCTTCATTCTTTCAACAATGTCAGTTATTGCTCTAGGCATTTATGAAGTATAATCTGATGTCATTTAATATTCTAGCTCTATGACATTGTTATTATTACTATTGTCATTATGATTTGATAAAGTCAATATTTAATTTGTATTAGCCATGTGATTTCTAAAACTGTGCTCACTATTTTTTCTTGCATCTTAAAACTTCCATATGCAATAGCATTTCTTCTTAGCTTATACTATTTAGAAGATTCTATGTTGAAAATTTCTTTGGTTTATCTATAAGTAGCTTTATTTTGATCACAGTATTAAAATTCTTTTCTAGGCATATAGTTCTATACTTACAAATTTTTTTTAAGTGCATTGTGTATATTTGACATCCAGTTCCTATTGTTGCTATAGAGAAATAATCTGTTGGCCTTATTTTTACTCTTGCAGGCATTTTCTTCTACTTATTTTTTATACTTATTTATTTATTATTTATCTGGCTGCTTTTAAAATTGTCTCTTTACCTTTCATGTTCTGTAGTTTAATTACCTATTATAATGTAGAGATTATTTTCTGATCTCAATTATTACATTTTTATTTTTAGAAGTTGTTTCTTTACAAATGATTGGCTATTTATGAGTCTCTATTTTATCATATTTTAAATCCTTTGTATTTTATTCAATATGTTTATAGTGAATTCTACAGTACATACACAATAATTCCAACATATCTACTATTTTGTACATGAATATGCAGTTGATTTTTTCTCTGGATTCTCAGTCATGATGGCTGCTTTCACTATGTGTTTTTTGTTTGTCATCTGTTTGATTTGTAATTATCAGAATAAAATTTTTGCAAACTTCTCCCTTACATAGAACCTAAAGAGAGAGAGGCAAATATTATCACGATCTCCCTCGACTATGTCTATTCCTAGTTCACTCACTAGTATTGTTGCCTATTGCCTGTGCAAATCATTTTTTGAATGTGGGCTGTCTGTGCTAACTCTCTGTGTTTCCTTGGACCCTGGCTTTTTTCCTTTCCTCTTAGATCTAGACTTTTTCAAACGCATATGCTAAACTACACTGTAGTAGCAGATGCTCCTGGAAAAAGCAACAGAATAGCATCTAGAGTTGTGATTTCTCATCATTTTTGGCCTCTCAGTATTACCTTACTTTTTACCTAGTTCTGGAATGTATTTTACTTTTTAAAAATTCGCTGTTTTGTAGGTCATCTGGAACAGTTTTTTTTTTTTTTTCTCTCTCTCTCTTTTACCATATCTCTGGAAATGGAAATAGTGCAGTTTTGATAATTTTGGCCATATCCCTTTCCAGAAAGACTTTCCCCTTTAAACCTTAAGCAGTTTAGGAGTCATAGAAGACAGTGAAGTGATAAAGGATTTCCCAACCCCATTTGAAAATGTGGATATAGAACAGTTTTTTCGAATGGATGAAGGTGGGAAGAAGGCTGTATGTTTTAAAGTTGTAAATGTGAATAAAAAATTTTAAATAATTATTTCTGAACTAAAACAACAATGAGTCACCTGGTAAATTATTCTGTTTACAATCAAAACATCTCTTAGTTTAAACTAGAAATATTAGATTTTACCCAAGAAATGAAAGTACGGAAATTATTTTGTTAAAATCATCTTGTTTGTTCTCTCCTGCCTCATGAAACATGCTTACTAATATTGCTAAATTTTGAAAAATGCCCACAGAGATACCTCTAAAAACATGTGATAATTTAGGAGATTTATAGCAGAAATAAGTTCTGAGGGGCAAAGGGAAGTCAGCTGAAGTATCTCCTTAAAATTTGTTGCTAATACGAAATAATAATCTGGAGAAGGCAAACAAGTACACACAGTTTGAACTTTGAAAGTGTTGATGAGAAATGAAAAGGTTTTAGAAAGCCCAACTTCCTGTGCACTGAGTCTCAGAATGAAACTCTGCTTTCTATTTACAGTGGTAATGGTAGCTACAATTACAAGACTTATTTCAATATTTCTTGGTGAATAAGGTTTCACACCTAGATGTAATGATTCCATTTACATTATAAAATAAGGAGAAAAAAAGCAATGTGTGCTTAAACAATCTGTGCATTAAACCAAGTGACAAATATATTCCCAGAATACTAATGTGTGAAGAAAAAAAAATAAGAATCCTTATTAGAATAATCCTATGTTTAATTTCTCTATCCCATTACAATGAGTATGTGATACTGGTGAAAGTACATAATCATGAAATATTAATTTTTTTAAAAATTTTTGTGCTATCAAAATGTTCTGCATGACATGCTAGTCTTGTGATACTATTAACCTTGTACAATTTTCAATAGCTCGTCAGTCTAATTTTAGTTAAGCCATGCCAAACTGTAAATGTATTTATTTATGTATTTCTTGAAATGTGTTTACTTCCTTGAATTTTGCAACAAGAATAATTTTAAAATTCTTTTATCTTTATAAGTAACAGGCTGAATAATTCATTTATTACTTCAAAGAATTCTTATTGGGCATCAATTCTGTGTAAGACACTAAGTTAAAGACCAGAGAAACAGAAGTGAATAAAGAGGAAAGGTCTGCTCCAAAGGAGTGTTCATTCTAGAGGGGAGAGAAGGGAAATATGTATGTAATATGTTGGGCAGGGATCAGTGCTAAGAAGAAAAATCAAAAGGTTCTAGGGCTAGGAAGTGATCACATATGTTCTGTTTTTTAAGTAGGTGGTTAGAGATTGCCTCTCTGATGTCACGTAAAATAAATGGTAAGAGCTTACAGCATTACAGTTTATGTTAGTGGTTAGATACATGTGACTTGCATTCATCAAAAAATTTAACATTAACATTATATTTTCTGACTATGAAAGTTTGTACTCACCCAGTTGTCTATATCCTTTGATTTCCATTATTATAAGTAGCACATTTAGGTTAAGGGTTTTATCTAGGGCAGGACACAAAATTTGTTGCTATACAACAGAACACATTTACTTGGCTTATAGCAAATTAGTTCATTAGCATGGTGTTTAAACAATTTTGGTTAAAATATCCACTGAATCACTCAAAATTTCAAAAAATATACAATCGTGGCCAGGGTGTTGTGAATGAGTAAAAGACAGAAATACTACATTATTTCTAAAGACTTCATTATGCTTGTTAATACTTGGCAAAACACAGATGATTAGAGATGTTGAGCATTTTTTCTTATTTTTTTGGCCATTTGTCTGTCTTCTTTTGAGAAGCTTCTGTTCATGTCTTTTGCCTACTTTTTAATGGGGTTGTTTGTTTTTTTCTTTCTGATTTACTTGAGTTCTTTATAGATTTTGGTTATTAGCCCTTTATCAGATGTATAGCTCGTAAATATTTTCTCCCATTCTGTAGGTTGTCTGTTTGCTCTGTTGATTATTTCCTTAGCTGTGCAGAAGCTTTTTAATTTGATCAAGTCCCATTATTTATTTTGTTGTTGCTGTGATTGCCATTGGGGTCTTTGTCATAAATTCTTTGTCTAGGCCAATATTTAGAAGAGTTTTTTCAACATTTTCTTCTAGCATTCTCATGGTTTCATGCCTTGCATTTAAGTCACTTATCCATCTTGAATTAATTTCTGTGAGTGGTAAGAGATGTGGATACTGTGTCCTTCTTCTGCACGTGGCTATCCAATTCTCCCAGCACCACTTACTGAATAGGGCTTCTTTTCCCCAATGTATATTGTTGTCTGCTTTGCCAAAGATCTGTTGGCTGTACGTGGATGGTTTTATACCTGGGTTCTCTGTTTTGTTCCATTAACCTATGTCTCTATTTTTGTGTCAATACTCTGCTGTTTGGTTTACTATTGCCTTATGGTATAGTTTGAAGTCTGGTAATGTGTGCCTTCAGGTTTGTCCTTTTTACCATGTTCACACTCAGCTTTCAGATTATCCAAGACCCAGGCACACTTGAAGGAGACCTTTCCCATTTCAGTGGCCTCCTTCTCAAATTTTTCTGTGGTTCTTTTGTCGATCCCACCACATTTGTAGATCAGATGGCCAGTAGTGGTGGACTTGCCCGAATCTATGTGTCCTATGACAACTATGTTGATATGAGTCTTTCCTTCCCTGCTTTGGCTTGTATGGGCTTTTTTGGCTTTTATGGGAACACACAGCACCTGTGTTCTGGCAGCAAACCCGTTGTGAAAAAGTAAAAATAAATTTTGAAAAAAGGAACACTTAAATGTATCCCAGGTGGAAATAAAGGGAAAAAAAGAATGAAAAAGACAACTCAACAATTTATCAGGCAGAAAATATATATAATTTCTTCAAACTGGCTTCAGAAGTCTCCTCTTCAAAATTGTAATCTAGGAAGCTGTTATGGAGCTATTAATATTCTCACCCTGAAGGATATGAGGAACTTAGGGAAGACAAAGTGAAATCCACTTTACTGTACCTGGGAATTTAATTGAATTTTTGAAGTCAGAGATTTCAATATGTCATCTAAAAAATCCTAAAGGAATATATTTTACTCAGGTTTATAAAGATAACAAAAATTTTTATTTCATATTTTATAAATAAAGCAGTTTCCTTTCCATTTCTTTCTCATATTCTTTCTGCCTTCTTTTATACACAGCACAGTTCGCTAGATTCTCTAATATGCATCTAACATTTTTTTTTGTTTTTGTTTTGTTTTTCCTGGAGCCTAATCACTCTATTGTGAAGACATCAGCATATGTAAGAAATCCATAGAAGGGGTGGTCAGCTGACCCAATATAAGCCATGGACACCTAGACATAAAAAGGAATTTCAGAGAGATATACATATACAGAAAATCACAGCTGATATCTGCTCACCTGGAGAAGTTGCTGAAGGCATAAACTGGAATGAATATTGAAATGACAATTTTGACACATTGCTACAAACTGAGACAGAGGGAGAAACTCAAGGGGATTGGAGTCTTAGGGAGCTTCCATGTTTTCTTGCTCTTTAAATCCAGGAAATCCAACAGATTCTCATACATTATAAAAATTTGAGACAATCTGGGGCAATCCTGTGTGTCTCATACACCTACTTCTCCCGCTCCACTCCATGGCATTTTAATAGTTTCTCTCTCTGTCTTACCCTGTCTCCACTGCCTCTGACATCACCCCTTCCAGTCTCAGCAAAAGATCTCACCATCCCTCAACTTGCAGCTACGCACAGGATTCGCAGCAAAGAAGTCATGCTTCATTCTTCTATCTAGTTTGAGTGGAATCAGTCCTCTTCTTTGATTCCCTGGTTCTTTGTTAGAGGCATGTGAAGAGTAATCATTGTAAAATACACCCAGAGAGTTCTCCATAACAAATGCCTACTTTACAAAGGAAAAAACATTGTCAGAGCCTTTTCCACTGGGGAAGGTAATTCCTCTGAGTCCAGCGTTCTCCAGCCTTTTGGTCTCAAATAAGGGTGAAAAAATAGTTAACAGAAGTCAGGGCTTCCAATAAATAGATTGGGAAAATTGCAGGCAGGGAAGAGAATAAGGGACTGGAGGAAAAAACTATCTCACTGGAACAATACTTATTTATATCACAGCCTCTAGACACAATCTCACTGAAACATTGAGATTTAGGTGGAAGGTTATTGAACACTCCGTCTCCTCGGCACCTTATCACCACACTGATAGGGCTCCAATATAATAACATGAGGTGGGGTAGACCTTTAAAAATTTTTTTCAATATTGCTGCTTTTCTGGAAGATACTGAAGCCTTCCAATTCAATGAAAGTAGGAGATACGTATTATATTAACTTTGTTTCCCTCTCACTAAAAGACTGTCTCAAAATCAAAATATACCAGGCAGATATAAGTTTCAAATTGAGAAGCTATGGTGGCAAATCATAAGTTATCTGCCTTTATAATAGGAGCAAAAACATAATAATTAAAATCCAAGAAACAATTAAAAAGCACCAAGAAGGGAAAAATGTAAAATGAGTAGAGTTACAAAAATTCAGTTTTTTAGAAAATTTTGGTTCAGATGAGTCAAAATATAAAATATTGATTTGTCTATAGTTTACTGATTTATCTCATGTTTTGTTTGAAAATACTTTGTGATCACTAATTAGTGATAACTGAGTAAAGGGCCATGCTCAGTGATTAGGTAAAGCTGTTAGCAGAAGAATAGTGGATGTGGAATCACAAAAAAAGCATGAAGGGTGGTAGCTGTAGATCATATAGTTTTTTGTATGTCTTCTTTGCTGACATGTAATCAGTGCTTAGAACTTTGCCTGGAAAGACAATTTGGAAAGAAAGAGGCTTCTATAGGAAGGAATGGAAGTTGCCTCCCCAAATTTTAAGCTAACAAATAGAAGTGAAGCATGATTCAGTATAACATGCAGTGGCTAATTCTTACCCAGGCTAGCCTTTGGTAACAGAGGTTGGTTCTGTGCTCTGCCCCTCTCTGTGAGTTCCCTTGGGTAGTCATTCCAACTCAACTTGCTCATTTACAATACTGTGGATAATAATGCTTGCTTTCACCAAGCCATTGCAGAAAATGAACGTTTACTGTGTGTTAAAGATTAGGAGATATAAGGTGGTGTGCGATCAGAAATGGTGGGTTGAAAGGTTATTAATGATGCTTAAGGTTAAGAGGAAAAGGATAGGCAATTCTCCTTAGGGCTCAATGGCATTTAGCACCATGCAGGAACAACACACTTATTTTTAACTATACATTTCTCTGTTCATCAAAGACAGGATTCATAAAGAAAAAACAATATTTTAGGATGCAACAGGATGACAAATTTTTTAAAAAACAGATTTTTCAAGGAAAGAATCTGAAATAAACACATTCATCGAGCAATAAAAAAAAGTAAATACTTTGTGATCAGTGATCTCAAACAAGTGAGCATATCCAAATTTCTTCTCAATCAGCAAATGTAATATAGTGTAATGCTTAAGAATGTATGTTTGAGGATCTGATCCATGGGTTCAGATCATAGGTGGAATAGTTAAAACCTACGTGAAGTGAGGTATGTTAACATCTCTGAGTCTTGGTTTTCTCATCTGTAAAATGTCTATTAATAGATATACATACGAATATGGTGTACTTAGCAGTGTCTGGCCCAGAGAAAGTGCCCCTTAATTACTCTGGCCATCATTACTACCAGGATTGAATCTCTGTCAAGTAGCAGGACTGCTATAAGAGAGAGAGAGAGAGAGACAGAGTGAAAAGCTAAATATAAATACTTCTGCCATCTAAAGGGATTCTGCCTTCTTTAGTCTTGATGATATTAACCTCTGTATCTATTCACTTTCCCTAAAGCAGATTGGTGAATAATGGAAAAGGAAAGGTGTACATTGCAAAATCTCTGATAGTTATTTTGTGTTCTGTGGTTGATGATTCATTAATAGTGTAGCGCATTGATGAGTTCAGGTATACACAAAAGTGAGCAGCCATACTGTGTAGGAGTGAAAAGTTAAATTCTATATGAAACGAGGATCATAGAATTGAATTTCAGAGATCTTGAAAGAAACAAGGGCCTGGAAAATTGTAGAAGAAGGAAACATGTGAAGGGAGTATTTATAAGAATGAAGGAACTCAGGCAATCTGATGATGGATAAGTCTGTAGGTGCTCTAAACCTCACGAACATTCTGCTACACCCACACACACACACACACACACACACACACACGCACAACTTGGATAACTGATGCTTTCCAAGGAAAATCAAAGGGAAGATTTCTATGTCTTATCTGGAGCCATCAGCAGCAGAATGTGTACACAATGTGGGATGAGGAGGTGATGCACTCATTGACTCAATTTCATGGAAGCAGAAATGCAGAAATATAGAAGTGGCTTGAACACCTTCCTCCCTTCACTCCCTTTCCCACCCCAATCTCCAGCACGACTGAAAAATCTCCAGACACCTATTAACATGCAATATGACTAAGCTGATTTAATTTGGCACTCAGAGGAAAGGTACCTCAGCTGGTATTTGAATTTTATTATCATGATTAAGCATTTAAAACAGCTCATCATGTAGTCATGTAACGGATTAAATTATTTCCTTAATCTCTACTCCTTTAGCAGAAGTTCCAGTCATTAGTGGTGGTTGATTTTTATGTCCATTCTGATGTTTCGTGTTTATCTTTTTAATACTTCCTAAGAAATGTTGGAGTGATGATCTCCATGTTTCTGTGTCTCATTTGCTGTTGTCATTTAGAACATTTTTATTTTACTGTTCTTTCCTACCTAAGGCAATGCTACAAATATCAGATCATATGATCTCTTTCAAATACATTTGGATGTTTTATTAACTCATTTTTCTTTCCTAAAATATAAATCCTTAAATTATAAATTGCTAAAGTGTTATTTTAACCATTCTTCTTGATTCACATAAGTAAGAAGGTGAGTAAGTTTATTCCTGTCACCCTGTGACAATTTATCACCCCAATAATTTAACGGCCCTTTCTTGGTTGTTTTTGCTATCTCCTTGAACTTCCCTCACAAGTTGCCCTTATAATTATCAAAGAAAACACTATTTAGCATTTTACACTCATGAACACTAGCAACACTGTTAGAACAAGGTCCCCAGGGTTTCTTTACCACCAAGCCCAGACACATGGGAGACAGGCATGGAGTGCATGTGGGCTTGCAAATCCAGGACAGTGGAAGAAAGGAAAGCAGAGGCAAGAAAACAAGCAACAGCAGATAGTGCGGAACAGGTGAGTCAAGAATAAGAAGCATCAAATCTGGAGTATTGAGGCTGATAGTTGAAATTAGAAAATTGTGGAATCAGAGAGCAGAGTGTCAGCTTTAAAGAATCCAATCTCTAGGGAAATTTATTAAAAGCAATGTAAAGCTTCTTTAGGTTAATACTATTTTTTTAAAATATCATCAAGAAAGAGACTAAGGCTTGGGGGAATCAATAAAATTTCATGGTTTGAAGAACTGAGGTATAAGATGCAACATTCACACATTCACTCATTTAAAAGAGGTGAATTGAGTACCTACCACGTGTCCAGAACTGTTCTAGGATCTTAGGTGCAGCAGTGAATAAATCCAGTGAACACAAAGATCCCTGCCTTTGTGGAAATTACATTCTAGTGACAGGAGACAGACGATGAAAGAGATTTAAAAATTAAAATTTGCAGCATATTAGATCTTGTTGGGTAAAAAGGAGAAAATTAAAGAAGAAGAGGAGGATCAGGAGTGTTGGGGATACTGGGGTTTGCTACTAAGCTACTATGATCTATGCTGGGATTACCTCTTAGTTATATTGCTGTACAGCTTTTTTTAATTTATTTAATTTTTCCCTATTGAATTATTTTAATATACCCTGATTATAATTCAGTTTCAGTGAGGAGAGAGTTCAATAAGACTTTATCCATGAAAGGTATAAACTTTCTCTGTGAAGCCAGTTGACCTTCATTAAAATTTATCAACATATTATTCAGAAAATCATGAGTTAATCTTAGGAGCCGCATAAACTGCATCCAGTACAGAAATCTTCACTGAGAAGGAAATATTTCAAGAAAGACCAGAAGGAAATGAGCAACCAAGTCTTGTACACGGTTCTGGTGGAAGAACATTTCAGGCAGAGGGAATAACAAGTGAAAATGCTCTGTGATTGGGATTTATTGGCATAGAAACACAAGAAGACCACTGTGGCTAGGTTAGAGGTGAGTGGAGTGGTGTGGGGTGACATGAAACATTAAGTTGGAGAGGCTACTGGGAAGCAGAACACACAGGGTCTTAAAGGGCAGCAGAAAGACTTTGGCTTTTACTGTAAGTGAGAGGAAGAGCTCCTAGCATGGAAACAAATGAGAGATGTTGGTGGCTTAGAGTACAATTATAACAGTGAAGGCTGTGAAAACAAACAGGATTTTCTAAAGGAAATACTTGAAGGTATTTGATCTAAGCAACTTAAAGCTAGATGTGTTACATTTGATATGTGTATTATATGCTGATGGACCATAAAAACAAAGCCAAAACTTTATAACCAGATCTACATCAAAATAATACAAATTTCATATTCAATGCAAAATGAAAATTTTGCAGATAAAGGAAGGAGACTAGAATGAAGCAAGTCACATGGATTACAGTTGGAGACATTGCTATGAGCTCATGTCTAGCTTAATGTGGATACACGTGATTACATATAAACATAGTTAATATTTCTATAATATACGTCATTGTATATGAGTATATGCATGGGCAAGTATGCACACATACATCTCCTTTCTTTCAGCTGAGACAGCCTAGAAGCAACATCACCCAGTAGCAAGAAGGACACGAGCACCTAGATTTTGGCTTCTAACACCATTCTTCAATAAAAAGAACTAGGGTTTCTTAGAGAAATGGCTGATTTTACGATTGAGGCAGGAAATACTCAAGATGAGCCTAGAGTATCTTATAGTGTAGAAAGTAAGAAAGTGCAGGTGATCTCTGACTTACGATGGTTGGCCTTAAGATTTTTTGATTTTATGATGGTGGGAAAATGATAAGCGTTCAGTAGAAATTTTACTTTGAGTACCCACACAACCATTCTGTTTTTCACTTTCAGTATAATGTTTGAAAAATTATATAAGACATTCAATGCTTTATTATAAAATGGGCTTTGTATTAGATGATTTTGTCTAACTGTAGGCTAATGTTAAGTGTTTTCAGCATGTTTAAGGTAGGCTAGCATAAACTATGATGTTCAGTAGGTTAGGTATATTAAATGCATATTTCACTTAAGATATTTTCAATTTACAATGGATTTATCAAGACATAACCCCCTTGTAAGTGGAAGAGTATATATACTCTGAATAAGTTAACACAATTGCAGTGATATATCAGAGGTACATAGGAACCAACTAAAAACTCCCAATGGCCAAAGACAGAGCAATTTGAGCAATAGAATATGAAAAGTAGCATGAGATTGTAATCCAAAATGTAAAATAAATATTCATGAATCCATAATGGTATAAATAAATGATTGAATAAATAAACACATTGGGGAGAAGGGATAAATCCTATGTGGAGGAATTTCATAATATTCTTCCAAAGAGTAAAGGGGCAAAAAAGTAACTTTTAAAAGAAGAATCTTAACAAACACATTAGCCAGGTTATCAAGGTGAAGTTCAACATTGATACGTTATGTTGACAGAATGCACATTTGATATGATATTATAGAAGTGGCACTGTACCTCCATTAAATTCTTCTTAAAATCCAGTAACTCCAGTTGAGTGAAAAAATCAGATAAATCCTAACTGAGGGGCATTCTACAAAATATGCCTGACCATAATTTCTCATAACTGTTGAAGTCACCAAAAACAAGGAAAGCCTGAGAAACTGACTCTACCAATGGAACTAGGAGAGAGACATGACAACAAAAAGTACTGTTATAATCTGAATAGAATCCTTCAACTGTAACAGGAGAAAAAAAAATCTGAGTACATCTGAATAATATATGGATTTTAATTAATAATTAATTAATTAATTAATTTGTAATAATTATGTGTCGATCTTTCCTTCTTAATTGTGACAATTGTATTCTGCTAATGTAAGATGCTTAATAGTAGGGGGAATTGGGTATGCAGTATATAGAAACTCTACCATCTTCACAATAATTCTGAGACTCTAAAACTGTTCTAAGATAAAAAGTGCATTTTTAAAAGAAACAAGGGATCTATAACATAAAAATACAACATAAAATTAGTGGTTATCTTTGAGTAGAGAGAGGATAGAGAGTGTATTCAGGGCAGGGATTATAAGGAACTCAATAATTATTCTGAGGTTTTATTTGTTAACCTCTCAGGTGATTACGTAGATGTCCATTGTATTAACATGGATTATAACTTGCATATCTTCTTTTTATGTGACACACATTTCATGTGAAAAATGTTTACATAAAATAAATTTTCAATTTTTCATTAGGATTTTCAAATAAGGAACTGAAGCAATAAAATTTATGTTTTACAAAAACATTTGGTCTGCATTGCTAAGGACTGATTAGAGGTGCCTGTATGAAAGACACAGAATAACCATTAGAGTGTATTAAAGAAAAGCTCAAGGGATAACCCACATTTTAGGAGTGAAACAAAAAAAGGAATTCTCAAAGCGGACTGAGAGGTGACGGCCAGGGTGTTAGAAAGATGCCAGGATGGGAGGGGTAGGGAATCACCAAGGGGAGGTAAATTTCAAAACAGAGATTGCTTATCAGACTCAAAAGTTGAAGTGTGTATAAGCAAGAAAAATGCCTATAAAACTAATAGAAATTAATTGCCAAAAAAAGGCAAACAGGATCATTAAATTTGACGATATGTCTTGTTACTGAAGACCCTAGGAAGAATCTTTTCAATCAAGTTGTGGGACTGAAAAGCAGATTTCAGCATGTTAAGTAATGAATGAGACAAAAAGAGCATAAGTTATCAATCCACATAACAGACATATATAGCAACCTTTAGTTCATCAGAATAGATAAATAATAAAGAAAACTTACTATAAAATGTTTACAAATTAGTCATTGCCTAATAGAACTTATCTATTCATATTTAAATCACAAACTGTTGAAAGTGCATCTACAATATGCTACATACAATTCAGGACACAAAAGAGGAAAAGATGAATAAGTTACAGTCCTTGCTTCCTAGGAAATCATTGCATAGCTCACTATAATGGCAAAGATGGACACAGAGCAGTTTATGATGCAGTGTGAAATAGCTGTAGTGCGCTCTGCGAGCATTGACAAGTATGGTTTAATACTGGTGAGTGCCGCAGAAAAGGCAATTTTAGAATGTGCTTTGAAGAATATGTAAGAGTTTTCCAGCCTCAGAAAGCATGGAAAAACATGTCAAATAGGAAAAATAACACTTGCAAATGCACGCAAATGAAAATGCGTGCAGTCTTTGAAAAACAGCAAGTAGTATATATAACTGGACCCTCTGTAAGGTATATATGAGGGGTGTGTGTGTGTGTGTGTGTGTGTGTGTGTGTGTGTGTGTGCACACGCTTGGTTTAGGGGCAAAAGATAAATCAGTAAAGAAAAATTGAAGCCAGACTATTGGAAGTTTTGAATGATGTGATAAAGTTTCTAATCTAGTAAGAAATAAAGAGTTATCACAGGTTTTATAATCAGGGCAATAGCATGACCAAGATTGTGTCTTAGAAATAGCTTTTTGGCAGCAGCTTGGAAAAGAAATTGAGGCAAAAGCAGGAGGTGGAGCTGGACTGGAATCAAGGAAACCAGTTGGAGGGCTATTTTAACATTGCTGCAGAAAACTGAGGATGTACTGAACAAAAGCAATAGCAATAAGAATAGAAAGCAGGGAGCGCAGATATGAGATATTTTGGAGGTTGAACAAAGTGTCTTGGTAACCGAATGTTGAGGTTGAGTAAGAGGGAAGATTGAAAGATATCCGAGGTTTCTCATTTGTCCCATTAACAGAAGTGTGGAAACATAAAGGTGTGCTCACCTAAAGAAGAATGAGAACAAGATTATGAAATCACTTTTAGATAGACTATTTAGATTATAAAAAGATAATTTGTTCAATGTTTAATGTATGCAATATGAAAGAAGGAAGGAAAGAAAATGAAAATCATACCCTGACTACCAAGAAATTGTCACAATGGTTAGCATAGTGTTAATATATTCAATCTAATTTAGAAGTGTATAACTTTTTAATATAGTCATATTGCATTTTGTATCTTGTTTGCTTATATTTTTTAATCTTTAGCACAATAAGTCTTTGTAATCATGCCTAATATTTCAATATGTCATGGTTCAATAAACCATGTTCCCATTCTATCATTAACAGTAATGAAAATCTTTGTACCTAAAGATTTATTTACATTCAAGATTAACCCTCAAAATTGTCCCACTTTTAGGTATATATCCTAAGGACATGAAATCAGTAAATCAGTATCTTAAATCCATATCTGCTCCCCATGTTCATTGCGGCATTATTCACAATAGCCAGGATGTGAAAACAACCTAAGTGTCCACCCAAGGATGAATGGATAAAGAAAATGTGATACACACATACACACACACACACACACACACACACACACACAATGAAATATTATTCAGCTGTAAAAAGAAAAAAATCCTGCCATTTGCGATAACATGGATGTACACGGAGGGCATTGTACTCAGTGAAATAAACCAGGCACAGAAGGAAAGACAAATACCTCATGATCTTACTTACACATGGAATCTAAAACAGTCTAACTCACAGAAGCAGAGATTAGAATGGTGGTTATTAGGGGTAAGAAGGTGGGGGAAGTTAGAGGGATGTGGTTCAAAGGATACAAAGTTGCAGCTATAAAATGTTAAGATTAATAAATCTAGAAATCTACCACTTTTCTTGTATCCATTCATCCATCAAGCAAGGGGGTACTACTGTTTCATGTCCTTTGGATACTGGTTTGGATATCAACTGGACATGGTGTATGTCCTTACTGGTTGACCAGTAAGGATATTGTTTGAACATAAAAATTTATGTATAAATAAATGATCTTAAAGATTTATGTACAAGTCTTCTTTATGTATGAAGATTTTCATTACTGTTAATGATAGAATGGGAACATGGTTTATTGAAACATCAGTCACATGTCTCTCTGCTGCCTTGTGGTAAATTACTGAGATCTCAATAGGAATCTGATATTTCCGGCCAGGTCAAAACTTATAATTTCAGTCTTTCCTCTTATGGTTATCCCACTAAACACACCATCCAAATAATCTAAGAATTTTGTCCTTCATGAAATACTCAGAAATCAAGGACATCAATAGTACTTCCCTCTCAGAGAAGAGTTGAGGAATTCTTTGTCTTGACACCTTACTACAAATTCATGATTTACATATTCAGAAAAGTTATTCAGAGAATATTACTTCTCCCCAAAATTTTATCTACAGTTTATATAAGATTTATTGGAGTAACCTTTATATTATGTATAATATAAAGCCATTAATTATCTGTTTTCAGAAAAACATATACTACAGTAGATTTGTTTGTCTATATATCTATTTTTGTTTTTGGTAATATCTATGTCCATAGTGTCAAAAGAAAGTAAGAGAGTATTAGAAGAATAAACCTAAAATATACAAATAATAGATAAATCTGCTTTAAATAAAATGATAATCTGTGACCTTGGACTAAATGTCAATCAGAGGGAGTCATTAATGAATCAGATAGGATTTATCCAAGCAGTGTAAGAGTTATTTCTTTTGAATTGAATCAAGTACCTTTAGGGACTGAGAATTGGTCACAGTGAAATTCAGGTCTTAATATGATTGGCATTAGATGCAAAAAGTATTTAGTCAATCAATTAGGTTGTTTATTAAGATGATTCACTAGTATAATTTGACTTAATTTTTCAATCTTTTCTTAAATTTTGAAATAATCTGCTCATGTACCATATAATTTTAAAATATATTTTTCTTATTACTAGTATTAGTTACAACTGTTTATCTGATAAATAAATGAAAAGAAAGATGTAAACCCCAGATTTTTTTTGCATTTTAAAAATTTCCATCTTGTAGGAAATAATAATTGCATTATCGTGAGTAAATGAATGATTACACTCTTTGAATCTTAGTATTCTATTGTTAAATTTAAACCATTGAACTAGTGAATATTATGAAATAAGTGATAATGTAATTACAGTCTTTCATGTCCATTCTGGCCCTCAACTCTATTTCTTTTCTTATATCTAATATAGGAGGAAGCTATTTGCATTCAAAATTTGTTCTCTTAAGAGAAAAATTGATTGGAATTATGATTTATTGTATCTTTACAAATACTTTTTAAGTAACAACTGTATACATGATTGCAGACTGTACATGAATGTTGTTTGAATCCGTAACTAAAGTCCAAGGGGAATGATTTTAGAATTTTTAATGTAAGTAGTAATACATCAACTTTCAGATCTGGCCATAACACATACTTTGCTTATCTGACCCTTTTTTTTTCTGCCATGTTTTCCTATATAAAAATCTGGTACTTTTATTCACCTTAAGAAATAGAAGGAAGTAGTAGAACTGTACTGCCTTAAATATTTGAGAACAATTTGATAGACTCAGCAATATTTCATTCTTTGTGAAACATCTTAAGAGAGGTTGAATAAATTCCATATTCACAATTATCATGTAATGAGAAATTAATGATATACACCTTGCAAAAACAATTCCCACCTACAGAAAAGAAAAAAATTTCTTTCCAAATTGTTTTGCAGTTCTCTGTCTTCTTCAGGTGTGCTACATTAAATCATTGCAGGCTTGAACTTAACCGTCATATATGACCCATCGAATAACATTCCCATTACTCAGCTTCTTTTACTGCAACATACAACTACTTCTAAATCTGAGTTTCATTTTACTGACTGCCAAAAACGGTCTAAGAAATTCTTGGTATTTTCTAGTAGGAATGGGGCCAATGTAACTAACCTTCATGTTACTGAATTTAAAATTTTATAACTATTCTGGAGGGAGCAGATAAAGCAAAACAAAGCACAACTGACTTAATCTATTGCATTGGGTTACAGTAGATTTGGATACTCTGAGGGTTCTTCATACTACACCAAAGAATTTCTGAGTTATAGCAATAAAATTATCAGGATGACACAAATTTACCTGGAGGTAATTGAATTTAATGCAACCCACTAAGGTTTGTTAATTTATTCTGTCTAGGACCTAGGGCAGGTGTCAAAGATTTATCTGAGATACTATTCTGCTTTGTCTCCTCACAGTAACAAAAATCTGACAAACGTGCAAAAGAAAGGAAGAAAGAAATAGTGTGGAAATTAGTTTAGATTGGCTTTTCTTTCTGAATAGTATTAACAACATTGAGAATATAAATGAACAACAAATAAATAAATATAGAATTCTTTAGTTATTATTTATGATGGGACAGAATTGACATGAATATTTTTGGAGACTTACAGGTCATAGTGCCAAATGAGTAATAAATATAAAATGTTTAAGTTTTAATTATTACTAATCAAAAGTATTTATCATCAAGATCAGCAGAATTGAGGTCCCCCTGACATTTCCACACAGCTTTCTCTCAGAGTAAGTATTCTAACCTGGACATCTCTCTTCCCATCCCATCCAAAAGGCCATCAAATTCTAATTGCTTCATCGTGAAAAGTCTTGCAAATTTTTGTTTCTGTTTTTGGCCTCCACTTTACTACATTAATCAAAACTGACTCTATCTATTGCCTCTGTTTTTTACAAGCTTTTTTTCTCTATGTTTAGATTCAGTCCTCCACACTACCATCTTTCTCAAATCAAAAATCCCTCCTCAAATCCTTTTGCTTAAAAAATTTCCTTTTTCATGTAAGATATGAACTAAACTCTTTACCATGGTACACCAATCTCATCGGATATTACTTAGCCTCCACCCACTTGGTGAAGAACTGTAATCTTCTGCCAACAGCCATGGGAGTGAGCTTGGACACAGATTTTCCAGCAACAGACAAGCCTTCAGAGGCTGCAGCCTCTGAACTAGGATTTCCACCCCGCCCCCCGGCCCCAGGATTTTTACTGTTTTCGGTCATACATTTAACTCTTTAATCTATCTTGAGTTAGTTTTTGTATATGGCGAGAGGTAGGGATCCAGTTTCATTCTTCTGACTGTGGCTATCCAATTTTCCCAGAACAGTTTATTGAAAAGGGTGTCCTTTCCCTAAAGTGCATTTTTGCAGACTTTGTCAAAGATCAGTTGGCTGTAAATATATGGCTTTACTTCTGGGTTCCCTATTCTGTTCTATTGACCTATGTGTCTATTTTTACACTATTATAGTACCAGGATTTTTTGGTTACTACATCATTGTAGTATAATTTGAAGTCAGGCAATGTGAAGCTTCCAGCTTTGTTCTTTTTACTCAGGGTTGCTTTGATTATTTAGGCTGCTTGGTTCTATATGAATTTCAGAATTATTTTTTCTAATTTGCTGAAAAATGGTGTTGGTATTTTGATAGGAATTATATTGAATCTGTATATTACTTTGGGCAGTATGATCATTTTAGCAATATAGATTCTTTCAATCTATGAGCATTGGATATTTTTCCATTCGTTTATGTTGCTTACAATTTCTTTCATCAGTGATTTGTAGTTCTCCTTGTAGAGATATTTCACCTCTTTTGTTAAATTTATTCCTAGGTATTTTATTTCTTTTTTAGATGTTGCAAATAGGATTGAGTTTTTGATTTGGTTCTCATCTTGGTAAATGTTGGTGCATAGAAATGCTATTAATTATTGTATGTTGATTTTATAACCTGAGACTTTGCTCAATTTATTTACAAATCTAGGAGTCTTTTGTAGGAATCCTTAATATTTTCTACGTATAAGATTATATCATCAGCAGAGATCATTTGACTTCCTCTTTTCCAATTTGGATGCCCCTTATTTCTTTTTCTTGCCTAATTGCTCTGGCTAGGACTTCCAGTGCTATGCTGTATAAAGGTGGTGAAAGTGGGCATCATCCTTGTTAAGTACATGTACATTGTTGTGCAACATGTCTCAGGACTTTTTCATCTTGCAAAACTGAAACTCTATACCTACTAAACACCACTCCCATCTTCCCCTCCCTTCATTCCCTGATAGCCACCATTCTATGTATCATTTCTATAAATTTGACTACTATAGATACTTTATATAAGTGGAATCATACAGTATTTGTATTTTTCTGACTGGCTTATTTTACTTAGCATAATGCCCTTAGGGTTCATCCAAGTTGTCTCATGTGACAGGATTTTATTCTTTTGTAAGGCTGAAAAATAATATACATTTTATGTATATGTCACATTTTTAATATATTAATACATCAATGGATATTTGACTTGCTTCCACTTCTTGTAAATAATGCTGCAGTAAACACAGGTGTACAAATCTCTCTTTAAGACCCTGCTTTCAGTTCTTCGGAATTACAAATTTTGAGCTTATAGCTTTGGTAAATGTTTTTGCTAGTTTGAATAAATGCACATGTATACACGGGTGGTAACATACTTTCTCAAAACTCTTAATCATAAGGGTTATTAACATAATATCAATAAGTTACCTTATTTTATGTTACTGAAAATAATTAAATGAGACTTATTGATAAGGAAAAATACATTCCAGACTAAAAATTATTTTTCAAAAAATAAAGCCAAATAATAAATGTAGCCCTATACATTGAAAGATATTATCAGTATAAGAAAATTTAATTTAATGGCTAAATTATTTTAAAAATTACATATCTATATTTCCACATTTTGAACTAACTCAAAATTTTATCAAAGGACTTCACTAAATAGTGAACAATCATAATATCTTTAAAACACAATTTATTACATATAAGTATAAATAACAATTGTACTTCTGTGATATAATAACAAATAGACATAAGGACTATTCCTAAAATATTATACAGTGCACTACTTCCTCATGTTATATTTGTATTCATGGGAATAGATATGCAGCAAATTCTATGCTCTAAAGGCAGACATTCAGAGAGTAATTTCATTTGTATTTGGTCTATATATTTATCAGTTTACACAGAATTTCAGTATAAAGTTAGAAATAAAGCACTGGAAATTTCTTATAAATTAAACAATAACAATTGAAGACTTTTATTTCTCCTGATAAATTTTAAATATTGCTTTACTATACTTCTGTAAACTTCAGACACTAATCTGCACAACCTTGCCCAAAATAGTGACCACACGAATTGAAATTACTTGAAAATCATCTTTACTACAGCCTTTAAAGTATTACATATTTACAGATATTTTAGAATTTTAAAATATAAAAAAAGTCAGAGAAATAAAATGCAGTTCACACACAACACAAATCATAAACAAGCATTGTTAACATGTTTGCTTTTAGTGATTTTAAATGCATATGTAAAGTATCTACTCACAATTAGTGCAAGATTTTTTTTTATTTCTACAAAATAAGGAGCATTACATATAAATACAGAATGCCCTTCGACTTCTAACCCTGCTCCTGATCTGAACGCCATATTTCAACAAGTATGGAGACATTCATCATTATAAGTTTGGAGCAAATTCTTTCAGTATATTGTGTATATTATTATTGGTATATTTGTGTATATATATGTATTAGTATATATGTGTGTATGTGTATTATATATACCAGCGGTCCCTTATGTTTTTGGCACCAGGGACCAATTTCATGGAAGACAATTTTTCCGTGGATGGAGAGGGATGTTTGAGGAGGGAGGTGAAGCTTAGGCAATGATGTGAGCAATGAGGAGCGGCTGTAAATACAGATGAAACTTTGAAGTTTTGTTCACTTGCTGCCGCTCACCTCCTGTTGTGTGGTGCAATTCCTAAGTTCGTTTCATGGAAGACAATTTTTCCAAGGACGTGGTGGAGGGGCGGCAGAGAGGCAGAGCTCATGCAGTGATGTGTGTCCCAGTTCCTAACAGGCCAGGACCAGTACCGGGCTGCAGCCCAGGGTTTGGGGACTGTAGACATATACCATAAGAGATTGATTCATATATTTGCATAAATGATATGTTCTACACATGGTTTTTCAACTTAACATTTTATTCAACATTATACTTTTTCGTTCTGTGTAGGTCTGTATAGATTCATTATTTTTTCATTTTACAGTGTTTCATCACGTGAATACATAACATGCTATTTATCCATCATTATATTAGTGAACCTTTAGGTTATTATATTTTCTGCATCAAAAGATGCTGCATATACTGGTTTCAAAACATCAATTTTTTTTTTTTAATTTTAGTCAAGAACAGACTTCCCAATGCTTTGTAAGGAACAGCTTATGCTTACCAGCATGAGTAAATTGAGAGCTATATTTAGGAAATTAGACAAATGAGGAGGGGTAATTTGTTCTCAGGTCTTTGAATAATGTAGTAAATCAAACCAGGTGGTAAATGCCTTGAAAATCTGTTTTAAATTTGTCAGAGATTTCAAAGTGAGTAACAAATTAACTTCAAACCTCATATACTTGCAATGAAACTTGGCAAAGAAAGTGAGCTTTTTGGGGTACCACAGTGTATCTGAACATAGACATAACATATCTCACTTTAAAGTGAAGGATTTTATATTTAGAAGTGTTGTCACTAGTAAGATTTTAAAATTTATGTGAGATGTTTAGCAACGTGCATAGCTGCGTCTCATTTTCCTTATTTTTAAATGACTGAGAAAGACAGAGCAAGTGTACTGGGGAGTTTTGAAGATACTATTAATTTCTATTGTTTGGTGAGCGGGTCTAGTTGGTTGTCTCAAATGCTACCCCAATTATGCCTCAGTAAAATCATGCAAATCTTCAAAAGAGAAAAGTATGGTTCATTTTCAAGTCAGAGGATTTGATAAAGATTTAAAGCCATATGTTATACTATTTAGACACAAAAAGTGAGTCATATTCTTCCCTAGATGCATAAAAATCATGCTTGCCATTCCATTGTGGTCTGTTTTGCCTTCTGTATTTTATGATGGGATGAATACGAAGTAAGGCTATCATTTTAAATAAATAAACATTAGAAACATAAGATATCAAAGAATTTAATTTTCAAAACTTTCAGTATACACATACTGAATGTTTATCCTCAGAAACTGTCATTTAAAATTCATTCCCTAAACTGATCTTTAATAAGACTTGTATTTTAGTACTGATGCTATTAATATCTGGTTTCTAGGCTCCTTCAGCCCTTAACTGTCATGGATCCCTGGAGAAAACCTACTTCTTAGTTTACCCGCATGTATCATTACCAATTTGATTTGTATACACATGTATATGTCTGTATAAATGTTTCTGTGAATATATAACATACATATATCATAAACATATCTTTCTATATATATTTCAGAATCCTTTCTAGCTTTAAAGTATAATAAGCAATATAAACAAAATTAAAATATTTGATATAGAATGGGGGAAATACAACTTCTATAACAAAAATGTTAGCATCAGAATTTTTTGAATTTGTAGAAACCAATAAGACAAGACAGGTGACATGGTAAAATGGGCAAAGCCTACGAATAAGTAATTTACAGAAGAGTTAATGTCAATGACAAAAAGCATAGAAAGAAACAGATAATTTCACTAGTTTGAGTAAAAATATTAATAGCTATTACAAACTCTTACCCCAGACTCATGAAGTCTGGGATATAATACTGGATTGATCTTCCCCAAACACTGCTCTCCAGAATGTAGAGATTTAAAGTAAATGTGCAATGTTATAATACCTGTTCCATTGGTTC